>JAGFPH010003982.1:96577-122200 GCA_018207615.1 Philaenus spumarius | reverse complement strand
AATTCCCCCAATACGGGGGTTGGCGTGCGAAGCACGCAATACATTGTATATTGAAAATACTCCCAATACCCGGTTAGCGTGCGAAGCACGCAATGCCCTGTGTATTGAAAATACTCCCAACATAGGGGTTGGCGTGCGAAGCACGCAATGCACTTTGTATTGAAAATACCCCAAATACCCGGTTGGCGTGCGAAGCACGCAATGCATGGTGTCTTGAAAATTCTCCCATACGGGGGTTGGCGTGCGAAGCACGCAATACATTGTGTATTGAAAATACTCCCAATACCCGGTTAGCGTGCGAAGCACGCAATGCACTGTGTATTGAAAATTCCCCCAATACGGGGGTTGGCGTGCGAAGCACGCAATACATTGTGTATTGAAAATACTCCCAATACCCGGTTGGCGAGCGAAGCACGCAATACATTGTGTATTGAAAATTCTCCCAATACTGGGGTTGGCGTGCGAAGCACGCAATGCAGTGTGTAATGAAAATACTCCCAATACTGGGGTTGGCGTGCGAAGCACGCAATGCACTGTGTATTGAAAATACTCCCAATACGGGGGTTGGCGTGCGAAGCACGCAATACACTTTGTATTGAAAATACTCCCAATACCCGGTTGGCGTGCGAAGCACGCAATTGATTGTGTATTGCAAATTCTCCCAATACGTTGGTTGGCGTGTGAAGCACGCAATGCAGTGTGTATTGAAAATACTCCCAATACGGAGGTTGGCGTGCGAAGCACGCAATACATTGTACTTCGGCCGCTTCTCATACTGTTCAAGCTCACATGTGCGTCCTTAGTTGTGAAAGTGTTAACTAATTGATACAAAACGTAAATATTGTATTTATATATGATTATTGAAGACAAGGTTCTGTTCTTAATTAATGTCGAACTCGGTATGTCAATTTGCGATTAATTTATCAAAATAAATGCGCGAAAAAATACTGTAAATATTTAAAAACATCGATGTCGGGGAGAATCATCGTTGTAGGAAAATTATCGGCCGATTTCCATCGAAGTTAAAAAAGATCGATCATCGACATGAAAACAGCGATGTTTGAAAACATCGGCCATCGACGCTCAACCCTACAAAGCATCGATGTAATACAATGTGTCGATTAGTGAACATCGAATAATTTTTCATACGATATGCAAAATCTGTGTTGAGTTGAAAGTATCTAAAAAATCAAAAATGTATAAGCAAATGTTAGAGTAATTTAAACGAATCCAATTTACAATACGTCACGTGGAAAGATTCTGTGGTCAGTGGAGTTCTATAAGCTGATTCAAACTATAGTTTGATTTAAAGTAGAACAGTCTTAGCTGACAAGGGCGGGGAGGGAGAGCGATAGGGGCTTCCTACTCCAATAGCCAACCACCGATTACCGTCCCAGTGGTTGTCATAGTAACCATTTATGCAATGTTGTAAAGCAGCGTTTACATTTTTGAGAAGTCCGTTCGTTGGCAGTATAGCGATGTGTAGATTTGGCAACAGCGCGGCCCCTCCACTCTGTCAACCTCTCGCCACCAAGAACGGTTCTAATTTAAATCAGACTGTAGACTGTCCAGTGTTGGAACAATAATCGACCGTTTATTAAAATCGTAAGTGTCTTGTTACTTCCACAGGAATGCCATTCAATAAAGCAAATGCAAACAGATTACCGTATACTCTGATATTTTCATGGAAATGGTGATTGATTAGGACAGAGGCACTTGTATCGGGATAGGGTAGTGGTTTACTTACCGACTAATCCAGAGTATTGCGTGAATAACAGGAATTTGTTTGTATAATACAATCATGATCAAATTACTTTCACAGATTTTAACAAATATTAACCATTTCAAAATGGATATTAATTTTTTTTATATAGTGTATATTGTGTATAGTGTATGTATTGTAGTGCTTTTTTGCTGTTTTTTAGAACAAATTTGTTTTCGTTCAAATGAAAAATATTGCGTCTCGTGAACATTTTCTGTAAAGCTAGCTGTTTCAAGATTAGTGTCAAGATAGAAGTCTACAACTTTGTGTAGGCCCATCGCAAATCTGAATTCCGTTTATAGTTATAGAGTTGCAATGGTTTTTTACTTTCTCCCCCTATACCATAGTATATGGAGAAAGTATTGTATTCGTCAAAATTTTCGAGTTTGAGTTTTTGGTGGAAATATCCGTTTTGGGTCCCCCTGAACCTAAAAAAGTGGTTTTCGGAGTGATGTCTGTGTGTGTGTCTGTATGTGTGTCTGTGTGGATGTTATCAGACCTAGAGCCTAAACCAGTCGTCCGATTTTTATGAAATTTGGTATAGAGGTACTAATCCACGGTATCTCCAGGCGTTTTTTCATTTTTGTGAATTTTTTATTTTGAAGGGTAATTTTCCCATGAAAACCTTTAAAATAACGGAAAACTCAAAAAACGGCTCTAACGATTTTGATTAAAATTTTATAGTTTATTAGGGACCTATAGTACTATAAACTGTAAAATTTTAACCAAAATCGTTCTAGCCGTTTTTGAGAAAAGTTGGCTTTTCCGTTATTTTATGGATTTTTAAGGGAAAACAACTTTAATACAAAATCACCTCTCCTACCCCACCCTACAAGTCACCGTGAATCTGTTTAATAATTTAAATATGTTTGTGAGAAAGTATGTGCCAGTTCCTGGTACCGTTTATTTTTAAATATATACAAACTTGTATGGTAACGAATCGTTTTAAAACCCATGTTGACGTGCACTTTTCCATTATGTTGATGAGTTTATTTAAGTTGAATAGGCGGTATGATACAATTGCTAAAGGAATGAAAACTATTGTAGATGGTGTTTAATAAATAATGTGGACTAATAATGCATCTACATGTTTATAAATGAATTATTTTCTGTTTGTGCTCTTATTGGCTCAAAAACCACTCGACCGGTAAATAATGTTAAATGTTCAAATCAAATTATTTCGTATATTTTATAACAGCAGTTATAATAAAGGTTAAAAGAACCAGCAAGGCTCAGGTCTACCACTTTAATAAAAACCTAACCTAAACGTTAGAAATACAAATAATTGCTTCAAAATTTGAAATCAGATGTTAATGGAAATATTGGAGCAAACAGCTTTTGTCTGTTATTTTATTCTATTGGTTGCTACGGTAATAAATGTAAATACACGTGTTGGTTCATCGGTCTAGGCCTAACGTAAGATTTTTCCGATTAAATAAAAAATATTGAAATTAAAATATTTTTATCAAAATGAATTATAGCTTATCATACTCAGGGAAAGTGTAGCTTTTTATTAGTAAAACTATTTTTTTCAATCGGTTAGTTAGTTGCAGAGATTACCCCCTACACACAAATAATCTGATTTTAACTCTTTGTGTATAGAGACATAGATAATGTAATTTTAGTAATATTTTGAAAATAAATGTAATAGCCTACATTGTAAATTGGAAGAAGAAGCGATGAATTCATGGACAGAGCGGATTTTAAGTTCTGAGGGGTATGATGTATATAATAAACTTGAATATAATCTCGGGGAGACAGCTTATGTTAACGACAAATACACGCGAGAATTTATTAGTTTAATATTCAGAGCAAGGAGTGCCACGCTGTCTCTAAACGCTAGACCAGGCAGGAATGGAATTGAAAGGATGTGCTCTTTGTGCAATTCTCGGGAGGAGGAAACCATGATACATTTTATAGGAGAATGTTTAACATTAGATGGCATTCGAGAAAAATATTTTAAATGTAAAGTCCTTGATGGGGACAGATTGATAAGGATGTTGAATGGGAAAAACTGGTTTGGTTTAGTAAATTTCTTGAGAAGTGCACTCAAGTATAGGAAGGCATTTATTTATGAGTTTAATTATTAGAACGTCCTCTTTGTTCAGGGTAATAAATCCAACCTGGCAGACGACCTACGGGTCATGCTGTAAGCGTGTAACTTTATTTTGGTATAAGTTATTATTTTGGTTAGATGTGTTGTATTTGTATTCAATGTTTTGTCTTGTATGTAAAACACACTTTATTATTATAATTATTAATATTAATATTTTGAAAATAAATGTAATAGGAAGAGACGATTTTAAAGTCTAAACTCGCCCTAAAGTAAAGGCAACTCATTCATTCATTAATAATTCGAGATACCAGTGTTAGATGAAATGATCACCCTTGTTTGGATAATGTATGAATGAGAGCTCGGGAAATGACAAACAATCAGACACCATAATCCGTTGTAAGGTATGAATAGAACCCATTACAGTGATTCTGCGACATTAGACTGCATAAATAGGATTATATAGACGTTGATGGCGCTTGTACATGGCGGAATTACCTTACCCAGAGGGAGAAGGGAGAGTATTTCATCTGCATTCTTAAACTGATGTTGTTAAGGCTTTACTGCACCTGTGGTATACTGATTCTATTAAACATAGTAATTAAAATATGAAATAATTCGACCACGCAGCTGAACCGCTGACGTGAGTTAAGCAAATTTCCAAAATTAAGTTTATAGGCCTATGTTTTAAGGTTTCAACCAACAATTTGGGAAATAGGTATATTCACGACGGTGCTGAATAGCTGCAAAATGCATCGCACGTCATATCGCATATTGGGAGTATCTTCAATACACAATGCATTGCGTGCTCCGCACGCCATTCCGAATACTGTGAGTATCTTCAACACACAAAATATTGCGTGCTTCGTACGCCAACCCCCGTATTGGGAGTATCTTCAACACACAATGTATTGCGTGTTTCGCACGCCAACCCCACGCTAGAATCCACCACATGGCTTTGAACCGGGTACTTCTATGGTATTTTACGTTTTGATCGATTTTGGGGGAACCAAGCGATCTATAAGGTCGCGTAAAAAAACATGGAAAAGGATTTTTCCAGTATCCAGGTCACTAATATAATAAAGTACAATACCTTTTATTTTTTTCAATGTGTTGTGTGTTATGTGTTTGTGTATGTGTATTTAACGTTTTGACGACCTCCATGTATAGAGGGACTTTCTGATGATGAGATACATTCTCGAAACGCGTCAAAAACTTTAAACAAGTTTTAAACTAAGAGGTTCATGGACGGAAAGTAAAAGGTATTGTACTTTATTGTAAGAATTGTATGTTTAAGTATCTACTAGGGGCTCTGCCCCTGGACGCTTCGCGTCCCAACCCCGTCTCGGCCTTCGGCCTCAGATGGCTGCTTTGCTTCGCTCGCAGTTTCAAAATTCGCTAAAGTATTTAGTTAATCTTACCTCGTTTGTACATAGGTTTGTAAAATTATAAAACCAGGCTTAAATATATTAACAATAATTACAAGATTAATTATAACCTCAAATACATGATTTAAAAACGTAAGAGGCTTTCATTGCGATTTTAGTCCTAGTTCTACTATCTTCTGTCAACTAAAGTTTTGAAACCAGGCCTAAATATAGTAAAAATTATTGCAGGATTAACATAAACTCAATACTATGTTTCAGAAATTAGCCAGGCCTATATTACAAAATTGACTATTCGAATTTATCCATCTTTGCCAAGTTTACCTTTTTTTTGACAAAATAAATTGTTAAATCAGGCCCAATTTATTCTAATTGCAACGTACTAAAACAGTATAAATCAGCTTGTTTTTTAACAGCAATTAAAAACTATCCAATGAACAGCAGATAAAACAGTATAAATTGGCTTGTTTATTAACAGCTTTTTTGATCGCTTTATTTACTATTTCCTTTTTATTTTGTAACCCAACATGGCAACCCATAAGACCCTATGTTAATATTTTTCAACTTTTAGATTTTCTCAAAAAATTGCATTTTTAAACGAAATACAACTATATGAGTATATTAAAAATCAAAACTACACCTAAATACAAAATTTCTTTGAATTCGTTAGAACCTTTTTCGAGATCCGCGACAGATACAAAGATAGATACTTGAATTGCTCATTTAAAGTAATAGGATTAATATAAATTTGCAATAAAGTCAGTACATTATATTTATGCTGATTGTCTTATTGTTATGTGTTTGCAAATCGCAATTAATTATGTTGTTATTACGATTAATTTATAAATATTAAAAATAGTCGCAAAGTTGTACAATAGAAAAGATGTAGTAAAATAAATATCTGAAGATCATCAAAGGCATTGATACTAAATTCATTAATGTGATCATTGAATACACAATACTTGATTTAATAATATTTTCAAGACTCATTACTGCACTAACATCTCCCGTCATATAAAAAATAGCTGTTTAACAGGTTAAGATCAAGAGAGTCTGTGGAATGGGTGTTACTTTACTCCGACACCTATTCTCTTAACAGTGCGCCAACATTTGAGCCGGTGATTTGTCAGTCGATAAAGCATTATAATAGCCCAGTCGGTATAGGTTACAACTACCAGTAATTAGCAATACGGCTGACATTTTTTTTATAAGTACATTAAAGTATGTAGATTAACATAAAAAAAAGTTTACCAGTCTATCGATTTCTCAAAGTCGAAAAAAAAATCGATTATCATTTTTTTTTTCGATTATCCTTAATATTTCGAGCTGGGGTGAAGATAGAGGAAAATAAAAAATACCACCTTGTAGGGAAGGTATTTTTCAACAAAAAAGGTCATATGTATTTATTTCATCCGAGCAATGGTTTGTCTGGAAAAAATTCGATAATGCAGGTATGTATTTTGCAGCAGGTAAAATCACTAAAAGGGGACATCTTATTCATATATGAAGCGTTGGCTCATTCTAAATTGGCCGAATTTTAATATATCGAATTGAAACTTGGTATAGGAGTTAAAATATATATTTTAAACATTTATGCTGAGTCTCAGCTTGTTATCTTGAAAATTACTCGATCTAGGAGTCGATTTCGATTATCGATTTTAGGAGTACCGGATCCACCAATTCATTTTAAACAGCTCCAGTTTAGAAACTTTTTGGAATATCAACATCAAATTTGTTTTACAAGTTGAGTACACCAGTATAAATATTCTTAGTAAGTATGAACGATTTTTTTCTTGTTATTTTTAAAAACGAGGCGCTTGAAAATAGTCTTCTGTTTTACCTATCTCGTTTTAACTATAACACTTTTGGATTCAACGACTCCATTTTCGACATTTTTGAACATATCGATTTAAAAATTGGTACAGAAGTTAAAAATACAATTGTTTTATGCTATACTTATTTTAAAAACTATATTTAAAAAAATGTCTAATCTGCAGCTGATCAACTCAAGCGTTTTGATGAAAAATCTAAAAAGGTCTAAAATTATACTTTTTTAATTTACTTGTGCTTTTAAAAGTAAATAATGAAAAAGGTTTATACTCCTTGAACTTGTTTGAATATATATATTTAACTTGTAAAAAAACTTTCAGGTTGATATTTTTAGAATTTTCTAAACTGGAGCTGTTTAAAATGAATTGGTGGGTCCGGTACTCCTAAAATCGAGAAACCCATTAATAAGTCAAGTGGCTCTAGATCGGGTAATTTTCAAGATAACAAGCTGAGACTCAGCATAATTGTTTAAAATATATATTTTAACTCCTATGTCAAGTTTCAATTCGATATATTAAAATTCGGCCAATTTAGAATGAGCCAACGCTTCATATATGAATAAGATGTCCCCTTTTAGTGATTTCCCCTGCTGCAAAATACATACCTGCATTATCGAATTTTTTCCGGACAAACCATTGCTCGGACAAAATAAATACATATGACCTTTTTTATTGAAAAATAACTCCCCTACACGGTGGTATTTTTTATTTTCCTCTATCTTCATCCCAGCTCGAAATATTAAGGATAATCGGAAAAAAAATGATAATCGATTTTTTTTCGACTTTGGGAAATCGATAGACTGGTAAACTTTTTTTTATGTTAATCTACATACTTTAATGTACTTATAAAAAAAAAAATCAGCCGTATTGCAAATTACTGGTACTTTTGGTCAAAATTGACCTTTACCGACTGGCCTATATAAGTGTATCTAAGTTTTGACTTTCTTAACTCCTGTTTGACCTTATTTCTTAAGCGACCGTAGTTGTATAAATCATCAGAAAAGCGGACTCGAAAGATTTGCGAAAGGCAGTATCGCGTTGACCCATCAAAACACCAATAGAAGGTGTTATCCAAGGAGCCGGATATTAGAAATCCGTTTGTTATTAACTGTGCATGCTTATCGTAAAGTGAAAGTAAATGACTATTAAATTTGGATACCTTAGAATATAACTGGTTTGTGCGTATGGTATTATCCAGTGGACAACTATTTAGATAAATTAAATCAAAGTTATACATTTTTGTGGCACACTCATCATTTCTCACAAATGGTGGGAAATAAAAATAGTTCGACCACGCAGCTGAAACGCTGACGTGAGTTGAGCAAATTTCCAAAATTAAGTTTATATCTTCCTACATAAAGTATTGCGTGCTTCGCACGCCATTCCGCATATTGTAAGTATCTTCAATACACAATGCATTGCGTGCTTCGCACTCCATTCCGCATATTTTAAATATCTTCAATACACAATGAATTGCATGCTTCGCACGCCAACCCCCGGTAGAATCCACTACATGGCTTTGAACCGGGTACTTTTATGGTATTTTACGTTTTGATCGATTTTGGGGGAACCAAGCGAGCTATAAGGTCGCGTAAAATACAAAAATACAAAATGTGCAGAATAACATCCTACATTTATATTTGTAGAACAAACTAAAAAAAAATAATTCTCGTAGGAAACATCACAAAAAATAGTTAGGCCTACTTCCGGTCAAAAAACGTGCTTTCGATTGTTGGGGATTTTTTTGGTTAACGAACTCGTCCGAGCGACGTAGACAACCAACATGTGTACCAAATTTGAACCAAATCGGACTTAAAATGCGGCCGCTAGAGTGCGAACACATATATACATATATATACACATATATACATATATACATGATTTTTAATGACGCCCCAAAATGTGTTCTGGGGACCATGATCGGTGTTCGTTTGCAACTCCCGACCTTTGGTCTTATTATAGCTCATTTTACCTTTTGAAATTCGCTAAAAAATATATCACCATCAATTAATTTTGGGATTGTTTTCATTTAGAATTAATTATACTCAAATGATATTTAAATAATTAACAAAGCGATAAAAGTGTTAACAGTTCCTACACGAACTCTGTTGAGCTACTTGCAACTGCTTTACTTCCCTCTTCCTCTAATTGTATAGTCGCGTGATTCCTTATTATAATATAGTTAATAAGGAAGTCGAGTGATTTAATTCATTCATAGACTGCTCTAAATGGTGTTTTTGTTCGTTATTTCGCTGTCGTGACTGTACTAAAAAGTAACTAAATTGGTCAACGTAGTTTCTAAACACGATAGATGCACGGTTTTCAACTACAGAATGACTATTTTCGTTTAAAAATCCTAAGTCTATGTAGGCGGCATTAAACTGCGCATGTTTTACAGTTTTGACAGAGAAATTTTGCTTGAAATTATAATAAATAATTTTAAACAAGAAATGCATACATATTTTGTATTATACCCTTTTAAAATTACGAGCTAAATTTACAAATTATATAATTGGAGACATGTCGAATTTAGTTTGCAAATAATTTTTCTATGGTTTCTGATTGATGATGTTCGCTTCTTTGTTAAACCTTGTTTGGCTTTGATTAATACTGAGTCGGTGGATACAGCAATAGTAGGATGAGAGTTTCAGAGTTTGTGGGTGGTTAGAAGAGACGTGAATTGTTGTGTCCGTATTTGTGGATTTATTGTATATATTTAAAGTTATGACGGTTATTATTCTTTATTGTTGTAGTTCAAGAAAGTTGAAGGAGTCGTGTATTCCGTTAAATAATTTCTTAATATCACGTACTAAATTAAATAATTGTTCCTTAAAATCGTGTATTCTATTAAATAATTTCTTAAAATCATGGATTCCATTAAATAATTCCTTATAATAATGTTCTCCATTAAATAATTCCTTAAAATCATTCATTCCATTAAATAATTACTTATTATCATGTATTCCGTGAAATAATTCCTTAAAATCATGTATTTAGTTAAATAATTCCTAAAAATCATATATTCCATTAAATAATTCAATAAAATCATGTATACCATTAAATAATTCCTTTAAATGTTGTACTCCATTAAATAATTCCTTATTATCACATGCTCCAATAAATAATTCCTTATGATCATGTATTCCATTAAATAATTCCTTAAAATCATGTATTCCATGAAATAATTCCTTAAAATCATGTATTTCATTAAATAATTCCAAAAAATCATATGTTACATTACATAATTCAATAAAATCATGTATTCAATTAAATAATTCCTTAAAATGGTCTATTCCATTAAATTATTTCTTATTATCATATACTCCATTAAATAATTCCTTAAATGGTGTATTCCATTAAATAATTCCTTATTATCATATGCTCCATTAAATAATTCCTTAAAATAATTAATTCCTTCAAATCATGTATTCCATTAAATAATTAATTATTACGTATTATATATACATACCATTAAATAATCTCTTCAAATAATGTATTATATTAAATAATTCCTTATTATCATGTATGCCATTAACTAATTTCTTAAAATCGTGTATTCCATTAAATAATTTCTTATTATCATATGCTCCATTAAATAATTCCTTAATGTATTCCATTAAATAATTCCTTAAATTCGTATATTTCATTAAATAATTTCTTAAAATCATGTATTTAACTAAATAATTCCTTTAAATCATGTATGCCATTAAATAATTCCTTATTGCGTATTATATATATACCATTAAATAATTCCTTCAAATAATGTCTTATATTAAATAATTCCTTAATATTATATATTCCATTTAATAATTCCTTAAATTCGTATATTTCATTAAATAATTCCTTAAAATCATGAATTTTATTAAATAATTTCTTTAAATCATGTATTCCATTACATAATTCCTTAAAATCATGAATGAAATTAAATAATTCCTTCAAATAATGAATTCCATTAAATAATTCCTTAAAATAATGAATTC
This sequence comes from Philaenus spumarius, assembly GCA_018207615.1. Taxonomy (NCBI): domain Eukaryota; kingdom Metazoa; phylum Arthropoda; class Insecta; order Hemiptera; family Aphrophoridae; genus Philaenus; species Philaenus spumarius. The sequence continues at coordinate 111,191 of JAGFPH010003982.1, read as the reverse complement.
CATTAAATAATTCCTTAAAATAATGAATTGCATTAAATTCCTTAAAATCGTGTAAGAGAATAAATAATGCCTTACTATCACGTTTTCCATTAAATAATTCCTTTAAAAAATTCCTTAAAATCCGGTTTTTCATTAAATAAATAATCGCTTATAATAAAATTATGTTTTGCGTTAAATAATCCCTTAAAACTTACATATCCATGAAAAATACTCCGACGTTTTCAAAAAGTTTAGACGACTTCGAACTTAAGTCGTTGAATTTACTGAATGTTAAATTTACGATATAAATGAGAAGTAGCGAAGATGAAAATGATCACCCTTGTTTGGATAATGTCTGATTGCGAGCTCGAGAAATGACAAACAAGCCGGCAACATAATCCGTTGTAAGGTATGAATAGAACCCATTACAGTGATTCTGCGACATTAGATTGCATAAATAGGATTATATAGACGTTGATGGCGCTTGTACAAGACGGAATTACCTTACCCAGAGGGAGAAGGGAGAGTATTTCATCTGCATTCTTAAACTGATATTGTTAAGGCTTTACTGCACCTGTGGTATACTGATTCTATTAAACATAGTTCTAACGGTCATTTGATTTGATTCACTGTATTTGCCTCATTCAAGGCATGTATTGTAGGTACAGCAAGGCTTTGTTCTGACTGAATGAATCACTGGCATGGAATCAACGCGGATCAAGAACTACTTGAAACAAATACCAAAATTTAAAAATATATTCTTACTTGGTATAGATTTTTTTTAACGCCCTGCTGTTTTGCACTTTAAGGCTAATGAAGATTCGACCTACAGTTTTACGTGGAATCCGAACCAAAGCCAATGATGTCTGTTAAGAAACCACTTAGAAAATTATTCGTTGTCAGTGGGAATTGAACCCGGAACTTTTCCATTGATGGTTGCCATGACGATTGATAAAGCTTTCACGCCTTAACAACCACGGCCATCGTGGCTAAACTACTTGGTATAGACGCACACTAAGAAAGGATTTTGCAAAACTTTGATTTTAAATCGTACGAATTAAAAAAAAACTTCACAATCCCTATTTCGATTTGCTATGTTTCTGATTCAAAAATTTTGCTCACGCAGTGTTCCCCTTTCCACTTTATTTCCTTGGGGTTTTTTTCTCTTAAACGCAAAATATTTAACTCTTTTTACTTTCCTGCGCAAAACACAACTTCCTTATTTGACCTTACTCAATTTATACACACACCTAACCTAAACCACTCCTCAGGAAAAAAACGACCTTCCTCCTCTCACTAACCGTTAACTTGGCAACAGATCTAAGTTGTAGTTAAAAGTCGCATGGGTATATTAATATATGTTAATTTAGCGTAACACTTGCTAGCTAGGTCTATCGGTTTATAATCTTCATTTACTTTTAAGATGAAAAACATCGACGGTCTACTATAGCCTGAAATTATTTTTTCACCCAAAACATCCATAGTTTTCAACCGAACTGGAACCGATAACTTTGAGCTTTAGAATCGGGTACGCTAACCCCACTATCACAACACGGTTGACAGTTTTTCTTCGAGGTAGAAGATGTTTCTTTATGTTTAAAAAAATGGGTTTTTAACATCAAATGAAAAATCGAAAATGTTTAAGGAAAACTGATATTCTGGATATTGACCCAATGGTCCTAACTTAGCCTCAATAAATAAAGATTATATATTATTATTGTAAATAGTTTGACCACTTAAAAACTCCAAAAGTTAAACATCTGGTCACAACTGTGTTTTACCTACTTCCTTAGAAACATGTATAACGGTTGTAACTGATTCAATCATCGTTTAGTACATCGAAAGTAATATTGAATAATTTCTTTTATACATCAGCTTACTCGTGACATACGTACGTACGTGAGTAACATATAATATAACAGCTGATTTCATCCATCATCTGTAATACTTAAACAAACCTAGTGTAGATTATAGTTTATGGTTATGTTTAGAACTTCGATCGTTATAATTTCTTGTGAAGTTGATTTTTTTTAAATATGTGTTAGGTTATAGAACTAATGTATGCAATAATATACGTTATAATATTTGCTTTGAGGTTATAAACTGTATATAAATACACCCTTTTATCATCAATATATTTGTTTATAGAAATTCATAGAAGAGAGACCTATTCGTTTAACTTCGGAAACATTCGTACGTCTTCTTACAACATATAAACATATTCCATTATTAATTTCTTCACTATAATATTAAAAACTTCTAAATCATTTGATCTATCAATATAAAATAAATAAACGGTACGAGGAACTGGAACATACTTTCTCACAACCATATTTAAATTATTAAACAGATTCATTGTGACTTCATAGTTATAGGTGGGGTAGGAGAGATGATATTAAAGTAGGAGATTAACTAATAAATATTATTATTAGCTAGAGAGAAAATTATTCCATCGATTTCGAACAAATTTGCACAAAACACGTCTATTAGGCCTGTATAGATGCACGAAAAAAGGTTTTGAAAATATTGAAAAACAACCCCCAAAAATCAGTTATTATTATTATTAGCTAAAACAGAATTTTTAGAAAGATGCGGTTTTTTGCATATGGTAGGGTATATTAGGGGCTACAAATAAGCCAAATTTTATCAAAATAGTTAACTGATTTTTTGGGTTTTTTTTTTGCCAAAAAGGGGATTGTTTTTCAAAAGTTTTCAAAACCGTTGTTCGTGCATCGTGTACATAGATATACAGGCCTACTTGACATGTCTGGTGCAAATTTGTTCGAAATCGATTGAATAGTTTTCGCTCTAGCTTTGTATACATACAGACATACAGACAGACATTTTGTAAAAACCACTTTTTTGAACTCAGGGGGTTCCAAAACGGATATATCCACAAAAATCTTGACATCGATTTTTTTACGATCACTATACTTTCTCTATTCTATAGTATATTTAGAAAGTAAAAGCAAGATAGTATTTTTATCTTTCTTTAAATATACAGGGTGGTTATAAATTATTGTACACATTTTAAGATTGAATAAATAAATAACCAATCGACTTAAAAACATGGAAATTGTTTTATTAAATAGCAAATTTAAAACAGTTTTATTACCAATGAAGGACAAAAAGATTACTGTTACTCATACTTTTACAAGGAAACTAAACTAATTCCACGTGCTCTTTTTGCAATACCGCAAATTGAGCATAGACAACCAAATGTTTACTGGCAGCAAGATGGTGCCCCTCCACACTGGGGTAAGATAGTACGTGACTAAATAAATAACACGTTTCCTGGTCGTTGGATTGGACGGGATGGTCCAATTCCTTGGCCTCCACGTTCCCCAGACATTACACCCTTAGACTTTTTTTGTGGGGCTATGTCAAGGACAGAGTCTTCGCCAAAAAAGTTCAAGATATTGAGGAACTCAAGAATAGAGTTCGAGAGGTTATTGGAAGCATAACTCCAGCAATGCTCAGAAACACATGGTGTGAGGTTGAATTTAGACTACAAACTTTGCGTGCAAACCTCGGAGAGCACGTGGAATTAGTTTAGTTTCCTTGTAAAAGTATGAGTTTAACAGTAATCTTTTTGGCCTTAATTGGTAATAAAACTGTTTTAAATTTGCTATTTAATAAAACAATTTCCATGTTTTTAAGTCGATTGGTTATTTATTTATTCAATCTTAAAATGTGTACAATAATTTATAACCACCCTGTATAATAACATAAGTAAATAAAAATGTTTAACAAATAGGTCTACAGTTTTATAATCCTTATTGCTGTACACATTTATTTACCGAGTTAAAAGTCCCCGTCATAATAGTTTTGTAGGCCTAGATAAGTATGTCTTAATGTTGTTTTTAAATAGTTTGTGTTTTAAATGATGTATTTATGATGGTAAATATGGTATTTCATAGTGTATTACTCTATGCATTATAACAAAGACATAGAGTCTCTTGTACAGACTCCAAAAATTACGGACAGTAAAAAAGATATATAGTATACTCAAATTCAAAATGTAAAGTTTAGTTTTAATTTCTATATTATTATAAAGTTTACAAAAACGGGTATTTTTAAAATTTTATACATTTTTGAAAATTATTAGAATTTCATTACTTTGGAAATTGCTCACTTTTACAATTTTTCCAAAAGAAATTTTTGTTTTTGAAAGTGACTTTTCTTATAGTTTCATTAAAAGGACATTTTTTTTGCAACATATTGTAGGAATATTTTGGATTTATCAAACAAATTTTTTTATATGTTTCCAAAGTCCTGCTTTTCGAACTTTTAGATTAATAAACGGTATCAGTTAACTGACACAAACTTTCTCCCAACTTACTGTAGTCAAAATAATATTGTTTTTAATCATTTTATTTACTACTTTTTAGAACAAAACAAAAAATAATATTCTAAATATCGTATAAAAAAATTATTGTCCCAGGCAGGATTCGATCGCGCGACCTTTGAATTACTGGCCGTGCTCGCTACCGTGGTGCTACCCCGTGCGGCCGCTGCCGCGATGCTAGATTGACAACACAAACTTGTTTATTTTTAAACATTTCCCCATAGTTATAAAACGCCGAAGTTTTGATAAAAGCGGGTGGTGTCATTTTGTTTGGCATCTTAAGCACTAAATACTGAAAATTTGATCAAAATCGTTAGAGCCGTTTTTGAGAAATTTGCATTTTTGTCGTTTTTTGTGGGTTTTTAGGGGTAAATTACCCTTAAAAATTAAAAATTCCAAAAAATGAAAAAAACGCCTGGAGATATTAGGGTTTAGTACCTACCCTACATACCAAATTTCATGAAAATCGGACCAATAGTGTCCTCTCTGGTCGTGTATACATACAGACAGACTGACAGACAGACACCACTCTAAAAACACTTTTTTGGGTTCAGGAAGCACCAAAACAAAAAATTCCACTAAAAATATTTTTGGGTTCAGGGAGCACCAACACAGATAATTGCACTAAACAATTTTTTGGGGTTCTGGGAGCACCAAAACAGATAATTCAACTAAAAATTCAAATTCGAACATTTTTACGAAAACAATACTTCCTCCATATACTACGGATAGGGTGGAGAAAGTAAAACAAAATGAAGAATTTTTTCAAAAATATTTTGCCTACGTAGCAATGTTCTCTGTACTTTTCTGAACAAGACAATATACGATAATGCATACTTTACCTTAGTGGAATGTTTTAAAATGTACTATAGTTTTTTCAATGATAATATGCTCAAGTATTAAAAAAAGATCCACCAGTTGGGGCGTTTTCCCTTACCTGAAGCTGAAGAAGGGTTAATAAAAACATTTTCAACTCTCAGTACACGGTGGACGAAGTGTTCATGGAAACATTGGTGATCTGGAACGAATAGGAACCCAAAGTAATCATTGATCTGAGAATGTCGGGGCTGGAAAGGATCCAAAACCTCGGTAGCGGTATCCGGTGCATTTTGTTAGAGACAGGTGTTACCGTCACCTGCTCCGCCTCCCTTCACCTTTGTGCTAAACGAAACAGCTGATATTTACTACTGGGAATATCGCATGACTCTTGCTAACATCCGACAACTTTACTTTGCAACCATGTCGACTGAATGTCAGATTTCAAGTCAGATGATACAGAAACAATAAAACGTGATACGGCTACTTACGGTATTAAAAATATAATACTGTTATTAACGAAAAGTGAAGTTTTGTCGGAGTTTGAATAAAAGCAGCAATAAGGCATTTTATTGAATACAAAATATTTTGCAACAAGCGATGTTATTCTTCAGAACATAATACAATAAACGGTACCAGGAGACGGCACATACTTTCTCACAAACATATTTAAATTATTAAACAGATTCACTGCGACTTCATAATTGTAGGAGGGGTAGGAGAGGTGATTTATTAAAGTAGGAGATTAACTAATAAATATTATTATTATTATTATTATTATGTAGAAAGAAAACATTCGATCGATTTCGAACAAATTTGCACCAAACACGTCAATTAGGCTTGTATGGATGCACGAAAAAAGGTTTTGAAATTTTTGAAAAATAACCCCCTTTATGGCCAAAAAAAACCCACAAAAATCAGTTATTATTATTATTATTAGCTAAACGAGAATTTTTAGAACGACGCGGTTTTTTTCATATGGTAGGGTATATTAGGGGCTACAAATAAGCCAAATTTTATCAAAATCGTTAGAGCCGTTTTTTTATAAAAAAATAATAACTTATTTTTTGGGGGTTTTTGCCAAAAAGGGGGTTGTTTTTAAAAACCGTTCTTCGTGCATTTATACAGGCCTACTTGACATGTCTGGTGAAAATTTGTTTGAAATCGATCGAATAGTTTTATCAGGGTAGCTCTGTTGGCGGAGCAGTAGAACGGATTTCTGAAGGTCCTGGGTTCGAAACCAGGTCTTGACCCATGTTTTTTCACTTGTACTTTGGTCGAAACTTAAACTGAAGGTTTCTAAATTCATTACTTTTTTCTGTTAGTTAATTTCATTAATTTACCTCTTTAGCGAATTTCCATAGGCAAAATGAGCTATTGCAGTGACCCTTATGGTAAGACCCTAGTTCGAGAGTAGCAAATGAGCATCGACCATGGTCCCCAGAATACGTTTTGCGGTGTCATTAAAAATCATATGTATATATGTATATATATGTGTATATATGTGTTCGCACTCTAGCGGTCGAATTTTAAGTCCGATTTGGTTCAAATTTGGTACACATGTTGGTTGTCTACGTCGCTCTAACGAGTTCGTTAGCCAAAAAAATCCACCAATTGGACGCACGTTTTTTGACCGGAAGTAACTATGTTTTGAAATTTTTCCTACGAGAATGAATTTGTTTTTGAGTTTTTTCTGTTATTCTGCACATTTTGTTTTTTTACGCGACCTTATAGCTCGCTCGGTTCCCCCAAAATCGATCAAAACGTAAAATACCATAGAAGTACCCGGTTCAAAGCCATGTGGTGGATTCCACCGTGGGAATCGCGCAATGCATTGTGTATCGAAGACTCTCCCAACACGGGGGTTGGCGTGCGAAGCACGCAATGCTTTGTGTATTGAAGATACTCCCAATATGCGGAATGGCGTGCGAAGCATTTTGCAGCTATTCAGCACCGTCGCGAATAGACCTATTTCCCAAATTGTTGGTTGAAACCCTAAAACATAGGCCTATAAACCTTGTTTTGGAAATTTGCTCAACTCACGTCAGCGGTTCAGCTGCGTGGTCGAATTATTTCCTACTCCAAAAGAAAATCAAATGCAAATATAAACACCCTTCTTGAGATAAAACTTAGACTAGTCTCTTTCGCTGAATAAAGTATTTTTATTCCCACCTTGAAATAGTCACACCAGCAATTCCCGGTTGATGTCATTTATAACTACTTGATGTCGAGTTTCCTTTGTCCATACACGTTACAATTTATGTCCCGTCTTCTTATTCTTCCTTTAAATAAATCAGCTGTTTTATCGACGTGCATGTTTGCCGAACCGCTCAATCATAGAGACGACTCGTCTATGAATAGAAATACTCTGTGAACAATTTAAAGCTACTTTTGCAGACAAGGTCTTGTCGTGTGGTTTTAACCCTAGAACATTAGCGTTAATCGGAATGTCGTTATTACTAGCGACACGTAATATTGACGTGTGACCGCTATACCTGTATGTTTCCGGAAAATGGTGAGTAAATTAAAGCCACGTGTACAAATTGAATCATTTTTACTATTTGAAATAAAAAAAACTTTAACAAATTACATGATATTTAACTTTATAAAAGAATTTGTATTAGTAAATATTATTCATTACATATGTTTCATTTGTTCAGAACCTATGCACACTGAGGGCATTTTTTCACTCAATGTTCACCAGAGATAACTTTTCCGCAGCTACAGTAAGTATCTGACATCCTCTTATTTTTCCAATCACAAAATTAACACTATCTTCTTATTTCTGAGAAACAACTTCATTTCTATCACGTGGTAAAACGTACTGTTAAAACTAGCGATACGTAAACTTTACGTGTTGTTCAGATAGTGGAGTATAAAGTAGGCACCAAACTAACACGGATGAACGTATCCACCAAGCAGTTGCTGAAAGGCTACAGGGGTAGAGGGGCGGGGGAGAATGGGAAGGGATAAAATGTCGGCGCCACACGTAAGTTTTACGTACGCTAGTGTTGTAGGGTTAAGTAGAATATGATTGTATTTGTTTCGTTTCATTTCATTAGAGTAATAGTTTTTACTCTCGGCTTCGCTCGGCCCCGCCCGGCTTCTTATTTCAAAACTCCCATTAAGATACTGCGTAATCAGTGGTCAAGCGATTTTCGCCCGGCTTACCTAGGCCCGACCTGGCTTTGGTGTGAAACCCGCCTAAATGATTAAGTAAGGCAAACATTTACGAATCCAACGATACAATGACTTATTTTCGAAGCACGTTTATAATCCTTCCACAGTGATGTAAAATCAAGAAGGTCTGTAATTAAAAATCCGGTGGTAAATTTAGTCAGTATACGTTCCTTTATTTGAATGTGTTTAATAAATTGAAAGTCTAATTAATCTTATGTATTTGTTACAGGTATGCCAGTGAACTTTCCATCAGAGGAATATAGACAATGTATGTATGCATTATTTTAGATATTTCTACTTACACGTAATATGTCCACCTTTAAAACAAATTTTAAATAAATTCAAAAGTTTATATACAGGGTGATTTTTGTAAACTTAGCACCCTTTATTATTTAAAAACCAGAAATAGATATCCAAAATCTGATCTCGGGACAGTTATTGACCGACAAGGGTAACCTTGGAAACCTAAAATTTCAAATCCACATCCCACTCATACCACCCCATCTCAAAAAATTTGTAACGGACACATAAGGCTTGTGGTTCATCAAATTGAAGAACTTTAATAAACCATGAATTTCTGTGGTAAGAAAATAAAAACCGACTTACGCCTTCGTTCACTAGGCTCAAAAATGTTATTAAAACATTCTATGTGTTCTTTAGAAATTTTTGAGATGGGATTGGTAGGATGGGGACGGGTTTTTGGGATTTTGTAATTAGGTTTTTAAGGTTTCCCGACGGTGAATAGCTGTCCACGATCAGATATAACTCTTTCCAGGTTTTGAACAACAGAGATGGTAAGTTTTAAAAACAATCTGTACGTTTATTGAATCTTATCTTATTAAACGAGCAATTCTTGTATATTTGTTCATACATTTATTTCGGGGATCTCGCTAACGGCTGTAACGATTTTGATGAAAATTTGCATATAGGGGTTTTTTGACGTCAGGAATCGAACGCGCTAGGTCTTGTGTCTGCAAAAATGCGCATAAATTCGGGAAAATGTTCAAAAAGTTTAAACTCTAAACTCCTTTTATACATCACCTTTGGAGTCACTAAGTATAGGCGAATAGATGCATTATAGATACAATAAAGCTGTTTTACAAACAGATGTTAATATACTATTTAACAAACATAAAACATTAACAATCAGGTGGTATAATTTTCAGCTTATTTCTTTATTCAAACACCAAACCTAACTAAAACATTATTCTTGTGCTGTTATTAACCGTTCTGAAAACCTTTCCACCAGTTTCTGCATTCTTTGCATTTCTATAAAGGTAATATAAATTATCTAACGATTATAATTATTATTTGTTATTTCTAAAATACATAAACAATATCAAATATGGCCTATTCGTTGGATAGTTTACATAACCTACATGTACCTATAGAGGTTTTTGGACGTCAGGATTCGAATGCGCTAGGTTTTATATCCACAAAAAAATCTAATAAAATGTAAGAACTAATTACACTCGTTTTTATTTAAATTTAAATAAACAGTTCATATGTACGTAAGATCGAAAAATATTCATATTTATTCAGTATGCGATTCGTATTTACATACATTTCCTAAAAAAAAGTACTGAGTGATACTTGGACGCCCACACACTGTACCATTAAGTGCTGAAATTCACGTTTTCAGGAAGTTTGTTCTTACTCGTAACTCCCGAAGTAACTTAAAAAATTAAAAATTTATACAAAATGATTAAATTCTTATCATTTTAAGTTTTCAAAATTCCTTCGTTATGCAATATTAAATAAATGGTACCAGGAACTGGTACATACTTTCTCACAAACATATTTAAATTATCGAACAGATACACTGTGTTTTCATAATTGTAGGAGGGGTAGGAGAGGTGATTTATTAAAGTAGGAGATTAACTAATAAATAATATTATTATTATTATCTAGAGAGAAAACTATTCCATCGATTTCGAACAAATTTGCACCAAATGCGTCAATTAGGCCTGTGTAGTGTGTGTAGATGCACGAAAAAAGGTTTTGAAAATTTTGAAAAACAACCCCATTTATGGACTAAAAACCCTCAAAAATCAGTTATTATTATTAGCTAAACGAGGATTTTTAGAAAGATGCAGTTTTTTGCATATGGTAGGGTACATTAAAGGCTACAAATAAGCCAAATTTTATCAAAATCTTTAGAGCAGTTTTTTAATAAAAAAATAATAACTGATTTTTTGAGGGGTTTTGCCAAAAAGGGGGTTGTTTTTCAAAAGTTTTCAAAATCGTTTTTCGTGCATCTATACAGGCCTACTTGACATGTCTGGTGCAAATTTGTTGGAAATCGATCGAAGAGTTTTCGCTCTAGTTTTGTATACATACAAACATACAGACATACATTTAGTAAAAACCATTTTTTTGGACTCAGGGGGTCCCAAAACGGATATTTCCACAAAAATCTCAACATCGATTTTTTTTTTTGCCAACACTATACTTGCTCTATACTATAGTATAGTGAGAAAGTAAAAAAATCACTATTTGAAAAACCATCTTTTATTTCTGAGACAAGGTGCTACATATTTCTGAAAAACTTTTCCGCTGAATTAGGAAACCGTAATGCAATTTAACTGAAACATGAGTTAACACTTGAAACAGTATTAAATTAAGGAGATTAAAAGTTATCTCACAAACCCCGTCGTGTTTTCTTGGCTTTTACTAACGATGTTTAATTTTTATTTGTTTTAAGTTTATTCTGAAAATGTTCGCCGAAGTCAGTCACATATGTTTCAATTGATTTCCTCTCACTGAATTTTGACCGTGCGCCAAACGTCTCTGTCTGGGTTCCGGTCCATTACACCGGCAATGTAGACCCGCTTCCAATACAGTCAAATAGTTTTGTATCTCTTCCTTCTTCTAAAACAGACTGTTTAGTGCCACAAAGAAGGAAGTTTGAACAAAATTTAACTCTCCTGTACTATTTTGGATATAAACTTTCTTCCTTTATTTCGTTTTACTAAACTTTTGGGTAAAAATTTACTTTAACTTGTCAATCGATTTCTAAGGGAATTTGATATAACATGAAAGAACACACCTAACTGATGGTAGAAACAACAAAAATTTGCCCGGCAAATAATATTTGTAGGAGTTATGAAAGAAATAAAACTTGAAATTGTATAGGTTAAGTTTCGACTTTTCCGCGATATTTGACGTAATTATAACAAAATAAATCACTTCACATACACCAAACATGTAAGAATTAAATAAACTAAACAATATGAACCCCAAAAGTATCCACGAAGCAAGAAAATGTGAAAATAATGTAACAAACATAATTATGTAAACAAATGCATCAAACAATAGGAAGTACCGTTTAACTGCGTATTTAAAATGGAAATTAATCAACGTTGCCAAATCGAACAATAAGTTATTGTACTAATTAAGGTGTGTATAAATCAAGGTAACTAGATAGTAAAGGTTGCCTCATTTGAGAAATAATATTTCGTTGTATTATCACTTTATATAATTAGAATAAAAAAAAAACTAGAGGACTTACCTAAACTGTTTAGTCGCAGTATTTTTCCGATAACAGTATGATTATAATATTTGTATAATTATAATATTTCGTCGTATTATCACATTATTTATAATTCGAATGAGTTGCCTAAACTGTTCGTTTCAACACAACAAGAACAATCCGGCAACGCTGGTAGATCGGTGAGAAAAACATGTCGGCACTTTACAATGTAATTCTCCATAAGGAACTTTTTATTTGAAAGTTTTTAATGTTTTTAATGTTGTACGTGTCGAAGATGGTTAAATATTGGTTTCCCGGCATCAGTGAAGTGTATAAATACTATATTCATCAAGAAAAAAGTTCAGGTTTGTGTGTTTATAGTAGTTTTGATTGACAAGTTAAAGTAAACAAATACCAACTTTTGGCTCGTGTTATTTATCTCTGTGACGTAAATGTTGTACGTTACCGACTGACCACGCCCCCTAACTAAGCCACACCCACTCTTGTGATCCGTTCTCGCCCAATACTCAAATATGCCTAGTCGAACATTTACGTTTAAAAATATGTATATCTGACTATTTCATCACACTGATTTGAATAAAAACCCTGAACCACAAAACAAGGAACAAAAACAATAACTAAACAACTAAATTGTAAATTATGTTTATTACGCTACCCTTATGTACATTTCGACGACATGTCATCATCCTCAGAAGGTTTTAACACTACTAAAGTATGCAAACAATATTACAGAGTTATATATACCCACCCTCCCCCAATCCTCCCCATGCCGTTCAATCCAAGACCGACCTGGTGGGGGAATGGGAGGAGCCACATTAAATCTACTACAAGTATCTATTATTAACAATAAAAGCCTATTTAACAATGAATTATAAAGTACAAAAAATAACAAACTGGTCTGCTAAAACTAGAAACAGTCAAACAGTAATAAAAATAAAATAAAAAACTAATAGGCCTAATGAAATAAATAACAAACAAAAGAAATTAAATACTTAATAAAATAAAATATGGTAACATAACCTTTAAAATCAAATACCCTATTAACAAATACAGATCAAGAAAATATAAATAATATAGGCCTACGGTATAAAAAAAACAAATAACTGAAAGTTAAAAAATAAATTAAAGTTGAAAAATATTATCTATTGCTAAAGTTCCTATCCAGTCCTAAGTAAATAAAACAATGACGAGTTAGGAATAGGCCCTTTATCTGCACCCATTATCATATTGACCCCTTATGATATAGGCCCTTTATTGACTATATAACATTAAAAAAACATTTTTTATGATTAATTTAATATGGTTTGCTGATATTTGTATACTTAAATTGTCTGCGGGGTTTTAAATGGACAATCCTCGGTATACAAATTAAAACTTTCGTACACATAGTTGGGAAGTTGACATTTTGTTCCATGGTAAATACTTGAAATAGACAGTAAAGAAACAGTTTGGCCAAAACTACATCATAATCCTAACCTAAAGTACTTAAACCTTGTATTATTTTATATTAATCTGAATCATGATAAAAGGGTATAATTTTAGTCAAATACTTTCCTGGAAACCCTTTTCTGTTGCGTGATTGTGTAGTATAATATTGTTGATGGCGAAATAAAATACCTCTCCACACGAATCAAACGCTTAAATGTGTGAATTATTACATTATTTCACACTTCATTGTTAAAGATTGTTCTATTTTTATATAGATGTATATTTTTATATTTATTTTATAGAGTTGTTTTACATTTATTTTATATAGTTGTTTATATTTAGATAAATTTACAATAATGTATTATACTATTAACATTACATAAGACATGTAGGTTTTCCATGTAGTTTTGTTTAAAACCCTACAACTGTCCATGTTAATGTTTTGCAACGCCAAGTCATTTCGGTGCGTGTGCAAGCATATTTTAAAAAATTCGCCAAATATAGTAATTGTATACCAATCCAAAAGTGTTCCGTACCTTTTTTGTAGAGGCAGATTTAAGGAATTCATATATGCAATTAAAAAATTTATTGATTTAAAATTGTAAAAGTTATTAGCTCAAGAAACAAAAAATGTTCAGTAACGAAAGGAAAATGTTCAACTTTAGGCCTACACAACAAGTAGTAAACATTTTTTGTAATGTTTTCGTAAGCGTAAACAAGTTTCGTAATTTAGTTCTAAATAGAACTGTATAAAAACATTTATCAATTTCAAATTTCTTATTTTGAAAACACCAGTTTTTATGTTCCATCTACACGACTGCTAACAAAACTAGGCCTAGTTTGAAACGTAATTTACTAATATATGCTTTACCCAAAAATGAAATATTATTCTAACAAAGTGTAGAGAATAAATCAAAGAATTGAACTGTATACTTGTAAATTATCTTTTCATAAAATTGTTTGACTTATTTTTGAATAACAAAAGTGAGAACAAATATAGAAACATCCCGTCCATACAAGAAATACAACAAGCGCGCGATAAACTCCTATGTCTACCCATGTTATAAAAGCTTTTATGATTCAAATTAAAACGTCGGACGAGAACGTAACAGTCACTTTCCTATACGACCCTACACAACAAACTGTTCAAACAAAACATATTTGGTTTACAGGGAATGTTAGCTTGAAGCGTTATCTTTACAAAGATGCCAAAATAAGTCTAAAAATAGATTGTGGTCACACAGATATTACTTGTAATAAGTAAGGCTGTTTATTGGTTGGAAAACTGACCAATTGCAAGAATCTACAAAACGCCCCACAACTTTAGAAATATTTGTTCGATTTTTGATTGGATGGCAGTATGATGATTA
>JAGFPH010003982.1:71986-89289 GCA_018207615.1 Philaenus spumarius | reverse complement strand
CAAATCCCGGTCTTGGTCCATGTTTTTTCACTTGTAATTTCATTAAAGAAAAGATCTCATATGAACATAGGTTCGGAAATGCTTCGTTTTACAGTTATCCAACATTTTTTTTTTTACAAATGACTTAATATATATATTCATTTAGGAAATATATTGAAATCAAATTTTGGATACATATGATTTGTTTATTATTTCTGTTACTCAAAAGATAACCACTTTATTGGATAACAACTAAAAATCGTGTGTCTTTGTAGTTGTCCGTAACGTTCAAAATCACTCCAGCACCAAATTATAAGAACAATCATGTAAATAAAGTCCATAATATATTATCACATACATACAAAAATACAAAAACCGCAAAAATATATAAAACATACGAAACAAAACCAAACTGTAAAAAATTTTTTTGCGAAAACGTATTTTAAAACCGGGTTAAAGACGAATAAAACCAAGAAAATACAAAATAAACAATTTTGTTTTGTTTTTTCAAATAGGAATCGTGTACAACTAAGATCCGATGATATTAATTTATTAATCAGATTTATCTTCCAAGAGATCGCATTAAGATTTTCGCAGACGATATCATTTCTAAATTTGCAAGTGAGCAATTAACTTCGAAAGTTTGCCAGTAATTGGTCGATCAATATTTATGGGCAATTTGTATCTATTTATACTGCTTTATAGAAAGGAACAGATTTTGTGCGTCTGTTTACTACCGTCTTAATAAACTTCTTAAGCGATTTCGAAAAAAAAACACAAATTATGTCTTATGCTTTTCAAAATGGGACTGATCTGTCATTGCGTTTTTTTATTTCTTAGGCTGACTGAACCATTAAAAATATTCCAAAACAAAATGCGAAAAAGTATTACGTTCGGTTGTAATAACAGTTTTGGTTTGGCAAATAATCAATACAGTATTATAAAAACTATGAATGACCGGAATTTGTTATATATTATAATAGAGGGGTAAGATTGGTTGAACAAAAATTGTCGAAACATAGTATTTTATTTTGGAGTTTGAAACATAAGTAGATTTGGTTGCTTCTGTAACAGTCCGTGGAAATATAAAACGTATCGTGCATTATTACTTTTTAGTTGGAATTTTGGCTGCCCACTCCACCCACGACGACACCCACTCTATTATGGTTTACCGTATGCCTACTCATAACACCCCGAATACTAGACCATTAGATAATAATAAACGGTACCGGATAGCTGCCACATACTTTCTCCCAGTTGAAACTTTATACCTTCCCAAGAGCAGCATAGGAGGTGGTAATTTAGAATTGCAAGAGTAGGAAAATGTAACCATGGAAAATATTAGATGCATGTAACACACATCCATATTATATTATTATTATTATTATTATTCAAACTATTCGATCGATTTCGAACAAATTTGTACCAAACATGTCAATTAGGCCTGTATAGATGCACGAAAAAAGGTTTTGAAAAACAATCCCCTTTTTGGCCAAAAATTCCCAAAATGTAGGTTATTATTATTACCTAAACGAGAATTTTTAAAAAGATGTGTTTTTTTTGTAAATTAAAGGCTACAAATAAGCAAAATTTTATCAAAATCGTTAGAGCCGTTTTTGAGAAATTTAGATTTTTCTCGTTTTTCGGCCATTTTTGGAGAGTAAAACCCCTTAAAAATCAAAAATTTGAAAAAATGAAAAAACGCCTGGAGATATTCCAAAACTACACCTACATACCAAATTTCATCAAAATCGGACCTTTGGTATGGTCTCCAGCTCTGTACACATCCTAACAGACACACAGACACACGGACAGAAATCACAAAAAAAAACACTTTTTTGGGTTCGGGGAGCACCAAAACAAATAATTCCACTAAAAATATTTTTAGTTTCAGGGAGCACCAACGCAGATAATTTCACTAAAAAATTTTTTTGAGGTTCAGGGAGCATCGAAACAGATAATTCCACTAAAAATTCAAATTCTAAAATTTGGACGAAAACAATACTTTCTCCATATACTACGTATAGGGGGGAGAAAGTAATAACATTTTATTCCTTACTAGTTTAGTTTTACTTACTTTAAAAGAAAACTCGAAATCCTTATAGGACCACTCGTTTGTGCGCCTAAAATGATTTCCATTGAATGGATAACGGTAACAAAATGAAATTTGGAGTTAAAAGCACTAGAAGAATATTTAATAATCAGATCTCGAAGGAACTCCAATACTCGAAGGGGCTCCAATACTCGAAGGGGCTCCAATAATCAGAACTCGATGGGGCTCCAGGTCTACAGAAACATTCACTATATGTAAGCCCACTAAAGAATACCGTTGAGGGACGGGCTTGTGTACACCGAGACCTTGAACGCTCCAATCGCCGTAGTGCGACGTTGTCACGTTCTCCCACGCTTCTAACTGACTGCGGCTGACTCAACGCATTTATAATTCTTTAAACTGTGCGATCAAGCCTCGAGCGGTAAATACCAGGAGTGTTCGAGGCTAGTAGATATGGCAACGCTGCGCGCCCATCCTATTGGCCGCCTCGCAACGGTATTCTTTAGTGGGCTTTGACAGAGAAATATCAATGTGGTGAATTGTATAACACACACTTAAGTTAGATTTCACTGATTGCGTTGAAAGAGGAACTAAGTAACGTCTATTTAAGACATGAAAATATTTCTTACTTCTTAGAAGGAAGCTTGGCTGCCGACTCCACCCACGACGACACCCACATTTTCTGGATTACTTTCATAAGCCTACTCGTAACACCCACTCCAAATACTAGACTGAAAGTTAATAATACTTTCAGACATTATTATTTGAGTTTAAGGATTTCTTGCTCTAAAAGGAAAATATTAAAACCGTTATCGCATCACTCGCTTGTTAGTGTTGTCACAGTGGATTTCCACTGGAAAGGATAACGATATCACAATGGGATTTAGCGTAATTATAATGTTTGTCGACCCATATACTTTTTTAACAGACAACTACGAACATTTCACTTGAATAATTCTGAATACAGAATCGCACAACCAATACGTTTACTAACTAATACCACGTTCAGTAAACCACGGGCTACAATAATCAAACTATAACTACGGTAAACTCTCGATTATCCGCGGAATTTGGGGTCGCGGCGATCGCGGATAATCCGAAAAAGGTCAAACATCAACACAAAAATATTTTTAACGTGTTTAATTTACGTTAAAATAGTAATACATACAGTTACATACATTATAAACAATAATTGAATTTTATTTTACTTTATTTTCTTACTTTTTAACAAAATAAAACGGACATTTTGTCACAAAGCGTTATGTCGTCGTCTTCTTCCACCCGATACAATTTTGTAATGCCGTATTTTATTGTCACAAAGGTCCACGTATAACCCGCTCGCGGATAATCGGAAGTTTATTAGCGAATTTCCATATGAAAAATGAGCTATTGCAGTAGCCCTTATGGTAAGACCCAAGGTCGGGAGTAGCAAATGAGCACCGATCATGGTAACCAGAACACGTTTTGGTGTGTCATTAAAAATCATATATGTATATGTATTTATGTGTTCGCACTATAGCGGCCGCATTTTAAGTCCGATTTTGTTCAAATTTGGTACACATGTTGGTTGTCTACGTCGCTCGGACGAGTTCGTTAGCCAAAAAAATCCAACAACCGGAAGCACGTTCTTTGACCGGAAGCATCTATTTTTTGAGATTTTTCCTACGAGAATGAATTTTTTTTTAGTTTTTTCTACAAACATAATAATGTAGAAATCAAATCGTAGAAATACCATAGAACTACCCGGTTTAAAGCCATGTGGTGCATTGTACCGCGGGTTTGGCGTCCGAAGCACGCATTGCATTGTGTATTGAATATACTCCCAATACGGTTGTTGGCGTGTGAAGCACGCAATGCTTTGTGTGTTGAATATACCTCCAATACGAGATTATTCTGCGTATATTTTTTTACACGGCCTTTTAGCTCGCTTGGTTCCCCCAAAATCGATCAAAACGTAAAATACCTTAGAAATACCCGGTCCAAAGCCATGTGGTGGATTCTACCGTGGGGTTGGCGTTCGAAGCACGCAATGCATTGTGTATTGAAGATACTCCCAATATTCGGATTGGCGTGAGATGCACGCAATGCACTGTGTATTGAAGATACTCTCAATATGCGGAATGGCATGCGAAGCATTTCGCAGCTATTCAGCACCGTCGTGAATAGACCTACTTCCCAAATTGTTGGTTGAAACCCCTAAAACGTAGGCCTATAAAATTAATTTTGGAAATTTGCTCAACTCACGTCAGCGGTTCAGCTGCGTGGTCGAATTGTTTTTAATTTTTGAGGGTATGTAATAATCTCTTGGTCTCAGGTGTGGAAAGTAATGAGGCAAGCGAATACTAAATTTGTTTCCGTCATGTTTGTGTGGTTTAACTACAGTTTTCCACAGCAAACAACAATACTACTAATTCGCAGTTTTAGTAAAAGTTATCTAAACGTAAAGTTTACCTAGCAAAACTTTAAAATTATTTATTGTACACAACAATATTGAACGTAGAATTCGTAGAAAATGTTATTGTTTGTAACCAATTCCACTGTTCCGTCAAGCAGTTTTAGAATTTTTTTGAGATACCGTTTTTGAAAATTTCTACCTTGTACTTGTTATAATATACACGCATTTTCCTTCGAGGCTTGTTAAAAGTTGCCTGTTACCTTTGTTACCAGAACTAATGAATGCGTTAAAGTTTAAACTGGATCCAGCAGGAACTCCATTCCAGAGGAAAGATAAAGGGCGAAAAGGCAAAGAGATAATGAAACATGCCCTTTACACATTGTTTGATGAACTTTGAAAACATACATTGTGTTCCACGTATTTTAAGAGATAGGCCTACGAGAGTTCATTTTTCACATTTGTTTTAGAACATTGTACAATTGTTTACTTAATTCAATGAATTGATCTTTACAATCTGTTCAAGCATTTGTAAGTTCTGTTGACTTTTAATTATTTCAGAAATCGATATTAGAATAACAATTTAATAACAAAACCCCTTTCGGTACGTCCTAAAGGCTCAGGTAGATTTTGAAGTTTCCTTGTGCTAAGGGATGCATTTATCAAAAAAAATTTCATACAAAAAATGTTGGAAATATTTTGAGGTTTTACAACATTTTTGAACGCCCACGCGATTGTGTCTACTAAGGTGATGCATTTTTAATCTGCGACCTCATTTGACTCGCCCATTGCATTAAGGGTTGGTCGTGCCAAAAATCGTTACGTACAAAAGTTTTATACAGGGTGACAATTAAGTCTTGAAACGGTTTAATCTACATATATATATAAGCGAAATACCACTCACTGACTCACTCATCACGATTTCTCAAAACGTACCGAACGGATTGAAATGAAATTTGGTATGTAGCTTCCTCTAGGGCCATAGGTGCTCACTAAGAAAGGGTTTGAAAAAATTCTAAATTTTAGGGGGTTTGGGGGATCAAAGTTATTAAATCACGATTTCGTCAAAACTACCGAACGGATTGGAATGAAATTTGGTATGTAGCTTCCTCTAGGGCCATAAGTGTTCACTAAAAAAAGGTTTTTAAAAATTTTAAATTTTAAGGGGGTTTGGTTGGGCTAAATTACTAAATCACGATTTTTCCAAAATTACCGAACAGATTGGAATTACATTTGGTATGTAGCTTCCTCTAGGGCCATAGGCGCTCGCTAAGAAAGGGTTTCAAAAAATTCGAAATTTTAGGGGGGTTTGGGGGATCAAAGTAAATAAAAATCTAGATTTCTCCAAAACTACTGAACAGATTGGAACGAAATTTGGTATGTAGCTTCTTCTAGGGCCATAGGTGCTAACTAAGAAAGGTTTTCAAAAAGTTCGTAATTTTAGGGGGTTTGGGGGGGTCAAATTTACTAAATCAAGATTTCTCAAAAACTACTGAACGGATTAGAACGAAATTTGGTATGTAGCTTCCTCTAGGGCCATAGGTGCTCACTAAGAAAGGGTTTAAAAAAATTCTAAATCTTAGGGGGGAGGGGCTTGGGGGCAAAGTTACTGAATCACGATCATTTGTCGCATTTATTTCACCAAAATAATTAGGCAATAGCGAAGCATTGCCGGGTCAGCTAGTATTTCGTATATAACGAAAATTTTAAGGTAGATGTGATTGAGGTACCTACTCTATGTAAAAATACTATTTTATTAAGATTTCAAAAATGTATCCGCCATCTTGGATCCTTCATTTTGAATGTAACTTTGTTTTTTTTTTAAATAGCAAGGAGCGCATGTGATACATAATTTCGATGTAGACTTTCAATAAAAAACCAACGGTGAAATTTGCACATCCATATCTTTAACCGTTTAAAGATTTTATCGTATTTGATCGATTTCAAGAGAATCAGACGAAGTCGTTCGTGCGATTCCGTTAGCCAAAATTCCAACAACAGAAGCACTTTTTTTACTTTAAGTAACAACTTTTTGAGATTTTTTCGACCTGTAATGAAACTTTTTTGGGGTTTCATCTACAAAAATAAATGCAGGAGATTATTCCGCATATATTTTTGTACACGGCCTTATAGCTCGCTTGGTTCCCCCAAAATCTATCAAAACGTAAAATACCTTAAAAGTACTCGGTTCAAAGCCATGTGGTGGATTTTACCGCGAGGTTGGCGTGCGAAGCACGCAATGCATTGTGTATTGAAGATACTCCCAAAATGCGGAATGCACGCAATGCTTTCTGTATTGAAAGTAATCCCAATATGCGGAATGGCGTGCGAACCATTTTGCAGCTATTCAGCACCGTCGTGAATAGACCTATTTCCCAAATTGTTGGTTGAAACCCTAAAACATAGGGCTATAAACTTAATTTTGGAAATTTGCTCACCTCTCGTCAGAGGTTCAGCTGCGTGGTCGAATTATTCTAGTATGCCTGGTTAAGTGTCCGTATTGTCTTGTGAAAATTACGTACTCAAAAAAGTGCTAATTGTATGTCAGATGCATCCTGAACCGACTTGTCCAATAGGAAATCGTTTTGCCTCCGTCCCAACGCTGACCTTTCCGATACAAGTGCATTATGTAATCCCATAATCCAATATTGTACTAAAGCTAATTCCCATCAAATCTTCAGCCCGGTGTTTGCGAAACAAACGTAAACTAAAAAACTATTGTGCTTCGCAACAATAGAAGCGGCAAAACGGATACAATGCCGGCAAACTATCGTACTAGTCGACAATGGCAATTGTACGTTGCACGGCTCCATTTCAGGTGTTACGAGCGAACCTTACGCGGGGATGAAAAGAAGCAGCCGGTTGTGAAAGGGGTGTGAATGGTGGATCGTGGAAGGGGTAGGCCTAAGTATTGATTGCGTCCGGGCATGCGCGCCGGGGCGACGTTCCTACACTCTACAAAGGCCTATATTTAATATTCATTCAACTAACGCTGGCAGCTCCTAGCAACGTGAATGTTATTTTCTGGTTAAATAAAAAAATACCCTGGTGGAAAATCGATGAAACACCGGAGCAGGCTTTATTTAGACTAGGGATAATTTTAGAAACCGTTTTGTGGGAGAATTTCATCATGGGTGGAAACAATAAGTAATGTAGTTTCGTTGTCATGATATCTGTTGTATACGGCTTTGCCTGTGTTGAAAGTAAGCAACTCTTGCTGACCTTTTCCAGTGAACCATTAATTTGTCGGAAACGATCGTAGTTTGGCCAACGATTTGAACAAGTTTTTCTCTTCTGCTAATCTAAATTTGTATTTTGGGTTCTACGTTGAGCCATAATTATCCATACACCAGAGGGCTCCGCCCTCTGCTCGCTTCGCTCTCCAGCCAATGCGACGACTCACGGCCAAGCAAATACAAACAGACTATTGTGTAGTATGATATTTTCAATGAAATTACGATTGATTGCGACAGAGGCACTTGGTTCGAGATAAGGTTGTGATGGTAGCGGTGACCTGGATCGTAGCGCATGCGCAGTGGAACCAGAATTTCGAGTGGGCCAGAGGCACTTAAATCGGAATAGCGTGGTCCTAACCATCGTAATAATATTATGCCATATTGGAAACTTGATCGTGATGTGGACTTTATGAATGTCATTTATAATTGTTTTGTGTGGTTACAGAAGATTTTAGGTATTCGCATCGCTTGGGTTGTTTGCTTTAACTTGTTTTCACATTTTAAGGTTAGAAGTCCCGGTTTTTTTTCTGACAATGCAGCTTTGATGTTTAGTCATCTGTCATTCTGTTTGTAAAATTTTTTTTATTTCCTTGACATGCTCTAGGAGTCTTGGTTCCTCCTTATTAGCGAATTTCCATAGGAAAAATAAACTATTGCAGTGGCCCTTATGGTAAGACCCAAGGTCGGGAGTAGCGAATGAGCACCGACCATGGTCCCTAGAACACGTTTTGGATTGTCATTAAAAATCATATATATATATATATATATGTATGTGTTCGCACTCTAGCGGCCGAATTTCAAGTCCGATTTGGTTCAAATTTGGTACACATGTCGGTTGTCCACGTCGCTCGGACGAGTTGGTTAGCCAAAAAATCCAACAATCGGAAGCACGTTTTTTTGTTCGGAAGTAAGTATTTTTTTACTATTTTTAGTTTTTTCCTTCGAGAATGAGTTTTTTTACGTTTTTTCTACAAATATAAATGTAGAATGTTATTCTGCACATTTTTTTTCCTACGCGACCTTGTACCTCATTATAAAATACCATAGAAGTACCCGGTTTAAAGAAATGTGAACCACTGACGTGAGTTGGGCAAATTTGCAAAATTAAGTTCATAGGCCTATGTTTTAGGGTTTCAACCAACAATTTGGGAAATAGGTCTATTTACGACGGTGCTGAATAGCTACATAGTACGCACGCCATTCCGCATATTGGGAGTATCTTCAATACATAATGCATTGCGTGCTTCGCACGCCATTCCGTCTATTGGGAGTATTTTCAATACACAATGCATTGCGTGCTTCGTACACCATTCCGCATATTGGGAGTATCTTCAACACACAAAACATTGCGTGCTTCGCACGCCAACCCCCGTATTGGGAGTATCTATCAAGCCTTTTGTCCTTTCATCTTTTTATTATCCCTCTGTTATTATCTTAAATTCTTTTTTTTCTGCTTGCCGTTTTTCACATTATGACATATGAATTAAAAACATTAAGGCACGAATTAAATAAGAAGTGTTGTTAATCTACAACTTTTGTAATTTTAAGTAAATAAAACATCAAACTAAATATATTTGAATCCTTTTTGCTATCTGGTAATTCTTTTTTGAATAAAGTAGTTTAAAATAAAACAAACTATCGATTTTGTCACGATCAACTTGGACGAAGTTTACGATAACAAATAGTTTATTAAAGAGAAGTCGACAATTTATTGATTACATCTTATACATTCAAGGCTTTCCTTTATTTATTCAGCTAATCCCAATCTCAACTCCAAGTCGGATTAATCTAAAAGTTTCCTTTCCTTGGATTCCTAACTACACAAGTACTGAGCAGAGTTTCCACATTAATTTGTTTGTACTGTATAAATATATATTGTGGTTAGTACCACGTGACGTAGGAAACAAATTCATCTCAAGTTGCACCGTAAAGACGATGTTATGACAGTCGGGGCTTAGTAACGTATCCTGTATTCTTACGCCGTTGAATATAATTTGCGTAACAAGTAGTCCCTAGCGTGGAGTCTGTGATATTACGACGCGCGAGAGAAAAATATGAAATAAAACCTATGTCGGTACATTCAAAGGGTGAGGTAAGATTACCCCCGCGTTTGGATTTCCAAGCGGTAAAGGAACCTTGTGTCATGCCCTCTAGATCCTTAGTTTGTCTACTTTTTGAGATGAGATTTTATGCAGTTGCTTTTAACAGACCCAAATGTATAACTGAAGGAGTGTAGAAAATAAAATTTTATTGTGAAACAGGTACAAGTGCAGAAGAGATTGATTATCAATGCAAACGAAATAAACGGTACCAGATAACTGCCACATACTTCCTCCCAGTTGAGACTTTATACCTTCCCAAGAATAGCATAGGAAGTGGTTTTTTAGAATTGCAAAAGTAGGACATACCATGGGAAATATTAGATTCATGTAACACACATCCAAACATCCAAAAATCAGTTATTATTATTACCTAAACGAGAATTTTTAGAAAGATGCGGGTTTCTGCATATGGTAGGGTACATTAAGGGGTACAAATAACCAAATTTTATCAAAATCGTTAGAACCGTTTTTAAAAAATTATGATTTTTCTCGTTTTGGGGCCATTTTTGGGGGGTTAACCTCCTTAACAATCTAAAGTTTTTAAAAATGAAAAATGCTCCTAGATATATTCCAGAACTACACCTACATACCAAATTTCATCAAAGTCGGACTTTTGGTATGGTCTCCAGCTCTGTACACATCCTAACAGACACACGGACAGACATCACCATAAAACACTTTTTTGGGTTCAGGGAGCACCAACACAGATATTTCCACTAAACAATTTTTTGGGTTTCAGAGAGCACCAAAACAGATATTTCCACTAAAAATTCAAATTCGAAAATTTTTACGAAAACAATACTTTCTCCATATAGCCTACTACGTATACGGGGGAGAAAGTAAAAATACAAAACTTCACTTTTTCCTTTAAACATAATGAAACTATACTCTTCATTGACTGCGGCAAATCAAATATTAACAATATAAAACAAGTATGCAAGAAAACAACAACAAAACCAAAAGTTGAATAGGCGAATTAAGATAGCAAACTTTCAAACAACTTGCTGAGTCGACAGATATAACAACGTTGCAAGATTTTTCGGAAAGTAGGAAGTGCTACCAACTTATGTATTTAGAAACTAAACACATACTGTGATTGCAATTTAAGTTGGATTAGTTCAGGTTTTGAGGGGATTGCAATGCTGTTCAGTTTGACATAGTTTTCAGTGTTCGTGTTTCTTGTTTTGTTATATTCCATCAAATGACTTTTAATTGGTTTCCGTGTTGAAATGTTACTATGCGACGTTAATTAGAAAAATAAGCATTTATAAAAGAATAAACAACAACAAAACAAAGGTTGAATAGGCGAATTAACATAGCGAACTTCAGCCACCCTATAATTACCGATCGACTTACGGATAGTTTCACCATCTGAAGAAGAAAGTTTTTTGATGGACTTTATAATGGAGTGCAGATGGAAATATATGTGATACAGCGTGTAGGTCAATGTAGCGAGTCAGACGGTGACATAGGTTCGTCTCGTTGTCTAGTATACTACCGTTCCTAAAAACATTGTAGTGTTGACGCCCCGTGTTTATTTATGTGATAAGGAAACAATTACGTATTTTTACTCTGTTTGTGGTGTACAAACAAAAATGGATGTGCATCCGAATTGTTCTACTAGTAGGAAATTAGTATACGCACCGCGCTCCGGCCGTAAAAACTAGACTGGGTAGTAGAGTAACGGCAGCAGTCACATCCCCCACACCGCCACACAGAGCACACCTCTCCTCCCTCCCACACACAATCGCCTGCCTGCGCTACCTGCTCCTTAACATATATTTCCATCTGTAAAGAGTAATGCCATCCAGTACCCAATCGTTGGTCTCAACAACCAACTTTGCCGCCAGTTATTATATAAAACAAATTTTATGAAATGAAAATTTTAAGGAAACACTGATTTTATAAACATGTTTTTAAAGTGTTTGAAATATCGGTTAAATCAATCAACCGCACTAACTTTGCAATAAATTAGTAAATAAATGTAAATATTACCTGTATTTCAAGGATTCTTCCAATCCCTTCTCACGCTCCATTGCGTGCATATTTGTTGTAACCTTTATTGAAATGGTCGAATTAAATATGGTGTTTCTTCACATGCTCGACGAGCTGGGAATATCGAACATGCACATGTCGATCTGGGAATTTGTATTTGAAGCTGACGCGCCAGGGAACGTGTTGTGTCACGTCACGACACAGCACAACGCGTCAGCGTAATACGCACACTCCTATTTAAAATAATCAACATCACATCAACATTATTCTTTATTTTATGAAATCACTGTTTAGCCATGTTTAGAAAACACGAAACTTAAAACCATATCAGATTTTTTGACGCTTTTTCTTTGTCAGAATAATTAAGACTGAGACTGGTTTCAAACTTACGAACTGTAGCGTATGGCGACGCCGGCCTACCGACTGAGCTACCGTCGCTCCCAACAGTGACTCACTCATCAGTGTAAGGTTCATCAATATCAGATATGTAATGTTTGTGTTAAAAACAAACGAAAGTATTCATTCCTCTTGGGCTGGCCGCACACTGAGGCAGCATTTTGTTGTGCAGCACGTGCTTTGGACATTTTGCTTAGAGCAATTTTCGTTATTGCTCTCTCGGTGTGAACGTATGCGGTGTGCTGGCGAACATTGAGCAACTAGCGTTACAGATAGTGCCAAGCAGCGTGAAGCGTCACTTGAGCATGCGCTGTAACGTCTTACCCTCTCCTACTCGATTGTGAGTCTTCAGTACAGTCACCACCATAAAGTGTTGATATGCAATCAACACGACTACATAGCTGATATGAATTAGGTAGGGCAGGCGGCTCAGACTGTACTCCGCCGCGAGAGGGGAAATGTGGTGGGAGCCGTTGTAGGAGACTTGCACACCCCCTCTTCGCGCTCCATCCTAATTGGCGCTATCTGTATCATTCAACCTTGTGTCGATGTCAGTAGTCTACACAAAGATGTGTGAGGAAGGCTCGCGCATGCGCAGGTCGATTTGCTCTGAGCGTTTTGTTGCATCGTGTTCAATCGGGAACTAGGCGTCCGGCACTGCTTCGAGCGCTGTACAGCATTTGTTCTGTCAGTGTGTGGGGTCCCATTTGAATACATGGAGAGCTAGTATTCAGTAAAACATTTTGCCGTAGAGCACTTGCTTTGAGCAGAATGCTCTCTCAGTGTGCGGCCGGCCTTTGTATTTTAGTGAAAGTAGAGCCTGGGATACTTTGTCCCCGGTGACGTCACTTGACATACTAGGTGACGTCATCACCCCTCCCCTTCCCTATTCTGACTACGTAACTTAAATTTAAATAGCTCTCGAGTTCGTAAATAATAAAACCGTGCATAATCTGCATTTAAAATAGAGTCGGAATAGTAACGTAGGAAAAGAAGAGCCGAAAAATATCTTAGCGTTTAACAAAAAAATGTTGCAAACTATTTCAGTGAAACTATTACACAAAGCACTCGACAACAAAATATCCGCCAGCGGGAGGAAGTTGAACATTGTTGATAAATAGATCCGAAGGCGGCCTGGAAGCCGATGTTGCGGTTCCTTTTACCTCAGCAATGCTACAAGTTTCCCTTCCATTAGAGTTCCTTCTGCTTCAATGGAAAAGTAGAGGTGGAATTTAACTAACCTCTTATTACATTACATTCAATGGGGAACTTTACTCGGCAAGTTTGATTCTCTTAGAGGTTGGTAATTAATTGCGATCTGGTTATCAGAAATACACAATCGTGAAAAGGTCGATTTCAAATCGGTAACATGTAAAAAGAACTAAATTAATACCATCCCCAAATAAAATTCCTATTAAAATGTTGTATGTAGTTATGTTTTGTTGCCTGACTGTAGTTCGCATCGTATTAGGTTTATAAAAGGAATACACGTTACAACAAGCAAAGGGAAATTGTGACGAAACTCCTTGAACGGAAAATGTCATTCTGGCATCTTTCGTGATAGAAAGAGAGACAAATTTACTGAATGATATAATTAAGTACAGCACCTTTTATTAAGGATCTGCTCCAGTAAACGAGAAAGCAACCGGAAACGAAAGCGCTTCCCACTATATCCCTATCCAAACAGTGCAATTTCTTGCAGCTGAACGCTTTGATATTGCCTCATTTCAAACCATTTTATAAGTCTATCTTTTGTAATTGAGTGTTGAAAAAAAAAACTGAATATACTTTATAAAATTTCGAATCCGGCTTGCAAATTATTTTTCATTATTATTTTTTATTGTGTTAGGAAAACATCTAACTTTGTACTTACAAAATGTCAATTATTTTACAAATCAAAAGCGTTTAAAAAAAACTAAATTGCAAAACGGATGGGTATTGTGACTGTGCTTAAAATGAGACCTTGCAAACAATTTTATGATAAAAAATAAACGAATTAAATGGTTTGAAATTTAACATTGCTCCTATGTGATAAAAATCCAAGATGGCTGCCACTACAGCAGACCCTTAACCGTCGGTGATCACTTTTTTCTTTTTTTACGCGTTTCGGAATGTCTTCCCCCGTCATCGGAAAACATCTCATTGATTAGCGATTGTCAAAACATTAAAGTTAAAGAACGTGAACCCATAAAACGTAACACATTTTAAGGAACACAGTTAGTTGGTTGTTTATTTTCGTTGACCTTATGGCTACCTGATGTTGTCGTTGATGATGGGATAATCATTCCGAAACGCGTCAAAAAAGGAAAAAATAGCTCACCAATGGATAATAATAGGTACTGTAATTTATTATATACAATTAGCGACCTGAATACTAAGAGAAAATGAATTTAATACAGAAAGATTTAAAAAAATGTTCACACATAACCCTTTACAAAAACTAACTACAGGTTGCATAAACATTCATGCTATTGCAAAAGGTTATATATTTTAAATAAATTACCATACTACGTGAAATTTTAAACGCATGTCTGAATTTGCAGATTTTGTTACTACTTTATTAAAGGTTTTATATAGTTTTTGGACGCACATTATTCATCTGTAAAGTAGGACAATTTATCTCACTCTTGAGAAAGCATGTATGTTATGCGGTTTACAGTTTGTTTGCAGTAATTTCTCGGAGGGGCACCATACATGGATACTGACCCCTCGCAAGAAAAATCACAGCTAGAGAAATGCCAAAATTGGCAGTCGCATTTACAGTCCACCTATACGTTCGTTGTTCAGAAATGCCCAAACCTGATGTTGCAGTTGTAGTGGTATTCAGTAGTTTCGGATTTGGTAAACAATGTTAAGAACAAACTACTAATCTGTAAACAGTGTACTTTTAGCTTTTTGCTAAATAAAGTTAAAATAGAATGTTTTAGAAAACTGCTTTGTAAATTAATAATAAACGGATAAGTGTGGCAGGTAACCTCCACCTTATACAATAATAGTTAAATTGGTAATAGTAATTCTGTATTTACACTGGCAGTGAAAGTGCTATGCAGTGGCTTGCACTCAAAGAATATGCTGGTCAGAGTTTAGATAGTTAAAGGGGGGAAGCTAGTTTGATTGAAGAGCCTGCCAATCTTTGAGCACCCTTGGTCTGGTTGGGATCAGACTCACTAAGCATTCCTGTCTTTTCCTCCGGTCGTTAGGTTTACGTTTAGGAATAGAGCCAGCAGAGGAAACGTACGCTAAATGTAAATAAACAAGTTTTATATTGGTAACACTGCCTGAGTTGTTCTGAAGTACCTTCTCCGCCACTACTATCCTGACAAACGACTGTAATCTCGCAAGACAGTCAAAAGATACATCCATAAGCCCTGTTACCCAACAGCGGCACAGACGCGAGGGTGTCGTCATATCTAGTGTCAGAAGTGTTGGTACCGTCATAACTGGTGTCAGAAGTGTTTGTAGGGACCGTCACATTTGGTGTCAGAAGTGTTGGTACCGTCATATCTGGTGTCAGAAGGTAGGTACCGTCACATTTGGTGTCAGAAGTGTCGGTACCGTCACATTTGGTGTCAGAAGTGTTGCTACCGTCACATTTTGTGTCAGAAGTGTTTGTAGGGACAGTCACATTTGGTGTCAGAAGTGTCGGTACCGTCACATTTGGTGTCAGAAGTGTATATACCGTCACATTTGGTGTCAGAAGTGTAGGGACCGTCAAATTTGGTGTCAGAAGTGTTGCTACCGTCACATTTGGTGACAGAAGTGTAGGTACAGTCACATTTGGTGTCAGAAGTGTAGGGACCGTCACATTTGGTGTCAGAAGTGTTTGTAGGGACCGTCACATTTGGTGTCAAAAGTGTTGGTACCCTCAGATCTGTGTCAGAAGTGTTGCGACCGTCAGATCTAATACAGACAACGAAAAGCCTGTTAAGAATATTTTGTTACTCTTGTGCAATACCATTCAAGTAAATGCATCAAACTCAGTGGACGGGGTTGAATTTAAAAAGACTGGCGTTAGTAAGACGCCTGAGCGCAACAACAACATTTCTTGAACGCACTTCGTTGTTGTCTTAATTTTTCATTTTATCCATATGCGTACAACAGTAAGTAATGCAGTAAATTTGGCAGCAAACTCTAACCTAGTAGATAAAAAAAATATCTCAACAAGTTCCTGTTTTCAAGTAAATATCAAGTTTTAAATATCAGGGTTTTCGACTTGTTTACAAGCAAGAAAAAGATTGTACAAATTAAAAAAATTTAAAATTTTTAAATAATGGTTTAATTGTTCAAGTTCTACCAGGAAAAAGTTTATCTTCAAAATTTTATAGGAGGTTCGTAACTCTGTAGGGACTGTTTCGTCTTATCACTTCACACCCTAAACATACACAGAACAAAACAGTTAATCCAATTGCATTTGTTTGTATCTTTTATATCTAAAATCAGAAGAATACAATTTAATTGGCACTGTATACCGTTAAGAGCCTAACCTTAAAATACCAAGAATTTCGGTAACAGAAAAAAAAATTAACCTAACCTAAAAAGCAATTCGGTAATAGAACAAATAATGTGTATCTGTGCTAAATCACGTGGACATTCCGTGACCGCTTCCATTTTGGTCTCTGTTAAATTGATTCCCCACATCACGGAATTGCAATGCCTAAACCCTGTAATTTACAGCTATTTACACAGATACTGGTTCTGGCCAACCGTCTAAAGATTTATGTCTTTGTTGCGAGAGTCAAAGTCGGTCTGTGCTCTTTGTAGATTGAGAGCAATATTTACTGTGTGTAAATAGCGGTGTTTTAAAACTTATAAAGTGTTGTGGTGAATGTATTTAACTAATATCGCTACTGTAAATAAAATTTTAAAAACGTTATATTTTTCATTTTAAGGCTCTGCCCCACCTCCGACATATCGGATCGATGTTACATTAAGAGTAATTTAAAAATTAAACAAATTTACGTTTGGTAGTTATTATTTCAAACTTCATTAGATTGATTAAAGTGTAAACTTCTATAGGTGCACTTCGTATAACAATTAATTGCAGGCGGTGAATCACGCTTTTTGCAGAGTATATAGTTTACTTGGTAATAACTCTGAAATAGACATTGTGCTTCCTCATATTGTAAGTTGTGTTAAAATAGTCTACTTGG
>JAGFPH010003982.1:42475-65392 GCA_018207615.1 Philaenus spumarius | reverse complement strand
CCAACTTCTATAATAATCCGATCTCTCAGCTGAACAGCTGACGTGAGTTGATCCAACTTCTATAATAATTCGATCTCTCAGCTGAACAGCTGACGTGACTTGATCCAACTTATCCCTAATAATTCGATCTCTCAACTGAACTCAGTGGAGCCAACTTCTGAAATTAGGTTTATATGTTTTAGGATTTCAACCAACTATTTGGGAAATTAGTCTATTCACGAAGGCGCTGAATAGCTGCCTACATGTAATATATTAGTAGAACTTGTTTGTACCTCAGATTCCAGCCTCGACTCACGTGCGTCTTCGTTCCGCTCGCATCAGTTTTCATCCCGGCCGTCGGCCTCGGATCAGAAACTGCCGCCACGATCGATTTTGGGGGAACCAGATGGGCTATAAGGTCGTGTAAAAAAACAAAATGTTCAGAAGAAACTCATATATTATTAATTTTTTTAGATGAAACCCCAAAGAGTTTCGTTCTACCACGAAAAACCTAAACAAATTCCGGTCGAAATACGTGCTTCATCAGGTTGTTGGATTTTCTAATTCATCCGAGCGAATCAAAAGACCGACACGTGTACAAAATGTGGAACAAATTGAACGGAAAATGCGACCTTTATTAGTGTGAACACACACATTTTAATGACCCATCAAATCGTGTTCTGGGGACCATGATCAATGACCTCTCCCCACCTCGGGAGAGAGGTCTCACTGCAATAACTCATCTTTCTTATGCTAAAAAACAACTGTGGGAAACCCCTGCGTGCTCCGCACGCCAACTCCGTTGGAACCTTCTGTACACATAATCATGTTATGTTTTCTTTATAATAAAGGTGCAGGATTAATAATAACCCCAAAGCTAAATAATGTTAAATGTTCAAATCAAATTATTTCGTATATTTTATAACAGCAGTTATAATAAAGGTTAAAAGAACCAGCAAAGGCTTAGGTCTACACTTTAATAAAACCCAACAGTTAGAAAAATATACGGTGTCAGTTAACTGACACAAACTTTCTCCCAACTTACTGTAGTCAAAATAATATTGTTTTCAATCATTTTATTTATTACTTTTTAGAACAAAACAAAAAAATAATATTCTACCTACGTCAATCGTATAAAAAAATTATTGTCCAAGGTGGGATTCGATCGCGCGACCTTTGAATTACTGGCAATGATCGCTACCATGGTGCTACCCCGTGCGGCCGCCGCCGCGATGCTAGATTGACAACATAAACTTGTTTATTTTAAACATTTCCCCATAATTATAAAACGCCGAAGTTTTGATAAAAGCGGGTGGTGTCATTTTGTTTGGCATCTTAAGCACTATAAATACTGAAAATTTGATCAAAATCGTTAGAGCCGTTTTTGAGAAATTTGCATTTTTGTCGTTTTTTATGGGTTTTTAGGGGTAAATTACCCTTAAAAATTAAAAATTTCAAAAATGAAAAAACGCCTGGAGATATTAGGGTTTAGTACCTACATACCAAATTTCATGAAAATCGGACCAATAGTGTCCTCTCTGGTCGTGTATACATACTGACAGACTGACAGACAGACACCACTCTAAAAACACTTTTTTGGGTTCAGGGAGCACCAAAACAAAAAATTCCACTAAAAATATTTTTGGGTTCAGGGAGCACCAACACAGATAATTGCACTAAACCATTTTTTGTCGTTCTGGGAGCACCAAAACAGATAATTCAACTGAAAATTCAAATTCGAACATTTGTACGAAAACAATACTTTCTCCATATACTACGTATAGGGTGGAGAAAGTAAAACAATAATTGCATCAAAGTTTGAAATCAGGGATTAATTAGAACAAAGAGCGTTATCTGTTATTTTATTCAATTGGTTACTATGAATGGTAATAAATGTAAACACATATGTTGGTTTATCCCTTGGTATTATTATCTCTGATTTATCCTAACCTAAGAATTTTTTCCGACTAAATTTACAAATATTTAAATAAAAATGTGTTTATCGAAATTAATTATAGCCTATGTTACTCAGGGATAGTGTAGCTTTTTATTAGTAAGACTACTTTTTCAATCGGTTCAGTAGTGCCAGAGATTACCCCTTGCATACATACAATCAAACAAAAAAACAAACTTTACCTCTTTATAATATTAGTATAGATAAAAATGATAGGATTAAACCCAAAATTGCAATAACAAGCTAATAATAATTAAACTTTAATTTTTACTACGAAATAAGGTTTATCTTTGAAAATAAAAATAAACACATAAACTCAAATTATTATTATTACAAATGAAATAAAATAACGCACTAAACCAGGACATAAAAAGGCAATATAAATGTAACTGATAAAACTTTAGATATGGTTAATTACAGAAACGTCTCGTAAAGCTTTAATTAATTTTGTAAAGCGATGAACTGACGGAAATTATAATAAAGGGCATACATCCTGAATCCAAGCACATACCCTACTCCATCAACCTCCACCCCTTAACCTTAGTGGAAGTGTTAATTCATTGTCTTGCTGTTCATGGAGGCAGTTTTTTCTGAAAAGTAGTTTAAGGCTCGGTAGACCCAGCCCGCCATTTTGAATTACAACTCAGCTAATGGATTGCCTAGAAAAACTTTTTTATGTTGGCCTATTTAACTATTGCATGCTTGTTACTCAAGAAGGGTGTAAATTATCTGGTTTTGAATGCTTAATCTGCCCATAAATACCAACAGCTTAATTCAAACAATTAATTATTGCCCTTTTTGAGAGGCGGGGCCGAGAAAATTCTTTTAAAAATAAGGATGGAGGAAATGTTAATTGTAGAGATATTTCAAAATGTTACATAAGTCAACTGCTACGGACACTTTGATATTGTAAATTGTTGAAGTATACAAGAAAACCCGTTTATAATTGCAACTCCTAATTGTCGTAATTTAATTTTAATAAACTTTCTACAATAATTTATTATTTCAAGATGTCAAGACAAACTTACCCCTATTTCTTAGACTTTAATAAAGGTTTAATTAAAGGTAATAGAAAATGACTCGCGACTGTATTCAGTTTGTATGCAATGTATTAATTTGATGATTGTAATTACAAGTAAAGTGTGTTTCAAATAGAATGTCCCGGTTTTAAAACGTTATACAGAGTGTGTCGGAACTCTGTTGGTTTTAACATAACATAGATTGAGTGTTGTCATTTTAAAGGTAGGTTTTGCCTGGAGCGACTGATGCGTAGGGATGTTGTGATATTATCGATATTTTTGTTTCGATATTTCCTGTATGATTTCGATATTATCGAAATATTGGAAGAATAATGTCATTAGCTTAAATATCGGATTTCGATATTTTTTGTCTATACTGTAGCAATTAAGTTTTTTTGTATAACAGAATTGCAACTCCTAAAAATAAAAACACAAGGCACTGACTTAACCTACACAATCACAGAATGTTTTTTGATTTCTAAACATCTATGTTTTCTATTAACCTTCCTTAATATGAACTTAAAACACTCTTGATCATAGAGTGACCTACCGTCTACAATATATCGTCCTGAACATGACTTACCTCCCGCTAGTATTTGAGTTAGATGCGTAGTTTCAGAATACTGTCATGATAAGCAGAATTTAACATAACCACTAGTCATACGTAAGTAAACAATTACCAATATTTCTGAACCTAAACTGTATTGTTTAGAGTTTTCTTTTGTCCTAATTTCTATAATATTTGATTCCCGCGAAAATGGTCGAGGTTTAAAGTTAGTTTGACGTGGTTTCAGAATACAAACAAAATACATCATAACCTCTGGTCAGATGTAAGTAAATCAAATGTAGGCCTACCATATTATTAGTCTATATTTTACACGTTAAAAATAATAATATAGATATCATTTGATGTTGCCGATAGCGATATTTTGTTTCGATAATATCGTGATATCGATATTAGAGCTTGATATCGATAGCAATATCGAACATCGGAAACTTTTCGATATCACAACAACTCTATTCATGTGGTTTTACATTATCCTGAGTTGCTTGGATCGAGTGTCGCTAGTGTCGCTAGTCGGAGTCGCGGGCTACTGATCTGCGGACCAGTCACAGTCGCACTCACAGAGCGATTACAACGTTTTGAGTGATTGTTTCGTTGTTGTAAATGATGGCGTCTACGCGAGCCAGTACCAAATTGAACTTCAGCGTCGACTGATAGAAAAAGTCGCAGGTACCCTGCTCTGTATAAGGACCAACGGGTGAAAGCATAGCCTTCTCTAGTACAAAGAAGGCTATGGTGAAAGACAACACCCGTTTTTTATCAAATTTTCGAAGTATCCTTAGTTCATTCGCGACTGATACATTGCATGTTTTTCTATCCTTGGCACTGCTAACTGTCCAAAATGTTATCACCATCCATTGCTTAGCATAACAGATATTTTAACACTACATTTATTTCGTAATCTTGTTGTGTATACACCACGAACGGACTGTGACTAGCACAGATCAGTCGGCTCGGACGCCTCAAGCAAAACAGACTATTTCAAAGCCAACTAAAGAATACCGTTGAGGGACGGGCTTGTGTACATAGAGACCTTGAACGCTCCAATCGCCGTAGTGCGACGTTGTCACGTTCTTCCCACGCTTCTAACTGACTGCGGCTGACTCAACGCATTTATAATTCTTTAAACTGTGCGATCAAGCCTCGAGCGGTAAATACAAGGAGTGTTCGAGGCTAGTAGATATGGCAACTCTGAGCGCCCATCCTATTGGCCGCCTCGCAACGGTATTCTTTAGTGGGCTTTGATATAGTAGGGATTATTGCTGAGCGCATCGCATCAGTCGCTCCGGGCAAAACCTACCTTAAGGCTAAACATCCCAGGATTAGTTCCAAATTCTGCCACCACGGCGCAGCACCAAAATGGAGTCATTTTGTATTGGTGTTTATTGGTGGAATTTTCGTCCGATGTTCATTTGCAAAACTTATTTGTGAACGGAATAAGATTAGAATTCACGCCAATGAAGCTAAATTTTAATTAAGTTGCTGGTTTAAAAAATAATAATAAAATAATTGTGTTACAAAACGAAAAATGCAAATCGCAGGTAGTCATTTTGAAGACAATAATTTTTAATTAATTTTACACTTTTAATTTTTAAAATCGCCTAGCTGGTTTAGTCGGTATCGTTGTTTATACATTTACAGTAATGAGAACAAACGCGAGAGTGACACGAAGCAGGTGCAGTGCCGCTGTGACTCACTCGCGCCACCTATCCCCCCACCACGCGTCTCAGATGTTGCTTGTATACAGTTGGATGACGGTTTCCCGCGTTTCCATCCATGTGCTCTCCCGCGATTCTTATTTGTTGTACTATTGCGTCGTCTTGTAATTATTGTTATTGAGAACGTTATTTCGTTTAACATTTGTTTTCTCAATGGATCGCCGAGGAGCAACAAAATCTAAAAAGCAACTTCTTCTTTCAACGAAGGCTAACTATATCTTAGTTAGCCTAAAATATAGAAAAAAGGAGTGTAACGGTTGTTACTGAAAATGGATAGTGAAGTTGAACTTCATGTAAATGTTCTTAAAACTCTGTGAATTTTAAACTGTAAAATTTTGAAAAAAATATTGAGTTATTCCACAGTAAATGTATGTAATGGAACTGTAATTCAAATTTATATTGGCATTAAATTTTTTTAAACATAAAATTAAATCTTGTGTATTGGGAAATGTAACGGGTGTTACGCTGTTGCTAAAATTAAGATTTTTAACATATATTATATAATAATAAGGTGTCAAATAACAACAAGAAGTATAATTGAGGTTTCTTTGATCACTATAAGAAATAAGAACTTATATTTCATAAAAAAACATATATTTAACAAATAAAAAAACTTGTGATTGATAAGTAAAACTTTGTGATTGAAGCGACTGGTGCTGCGATCATCGCTCTGCGATTATTTAAATTTGTATAAATGAATACATTGATAATAAAAGGTTGTAATTATACACAGTTTATAACCTCAAAGCACATTTTATAACGTATTATAGCTTGCACTAGTTATTTAACTCATATTTTAAAACATCAACTTCACAAGGATTATATTATTGATTGAAGTTGTAAACATAACCCCAAAGTATAATCTGTGTTAGGTTCTGTTTGTTTAAGTATTACAGATGATGGGTGAAATCAGCTATTATATTTTAGTGTTACTCACGTACGTACGGACGTACACTCGCTTTTATAAGAGTTGATGTTTTATTGTTTTTTTTTTTTTTGTAATTGTATAATTTCAAAGTAGGCTATATAATTTTGTTGTTACGAAGGTTGAACGGCGACACCAAACCTTTTAATTTTTAAGTTGGAAGTCTCAAACAGTCAATACCTATAAGACCCCTGTATTTGATTGTTTAAGATTAAGATTTAAATTTATGATTATTTTAGGTAGAAATATTGTCAATATCGTTTAAGCCAAGTAAGAACTGGTTTTAATTTTGGTTTTGTTAACATTTGTATATAAAGGGTTGGTTGTGAATAAAATATTAAATACAAAATGCTGATGGGATATAAGTTCTGAAACACGTAAATAAGGAAATAACAAATAAATCAAACACGGAGTAAGTATATTCAAACGTATCTAGTAGTATTTGTCCTGGATTCTTTAAGTGCAAAGTTTCGATCTAAAATAAAAGCTTAATCGGATTTCTTCCCCCAGTTTTCTACAGAAAAAGGATTTTTTCTACAGTCTGGAACTTTAAATTTTAAGAAATATACAAAAATCACGAGTTATGAAATTTTAACGCAGCTTGTCTGCAAAGCCTAAAGGCGTATGAATATTGAATGACTTTCAACGACACATTCTAGCGTTTCTTTGAATAATAAACTAGTCCCAACTTGGCAGACGTGTGTCTATTTTAGAATAATGATCAATAAAGGGCATGAAAGGAGAAATGTCGATTTAATAATAACGACAGCATATTGTAGCATAACATTTACAATGCCGTTAGTTGTTGCATGGACGGATCCAGCCTGTTTTCAAGGAGGAGGCAGTCTCCAATCCGGGGGGGGGGGGGGGGGAAGAATTTTTTTTGGAATACGGTACAGTGCTTGAAAACGTATTTTTAGACTATTTCACGAGCACCCATTTTGAATAGGAATTAAGGATTATATGCTTTACCCAAAAATAAAATTTGATTACAACAAATTGTAGAGGAACTGTATACTTAAAAATTGTAAATAGCCTTATGCTATAAACTTATTTCACTTTGTTGGCTAACGTGCCTAGGGCGTTAAAAATGTACATATTTACAGATATAATCTCGGAACACTAAACTAGGTTTTCGTTATATCACACGAAAATATAGAACTTGCACTTCAAATCCATATAAAAAATCATGGTACAAATATACTGATTTGTAATAGATACATCGATTGCAAAATGTGCTTTCTCGTTGGTTGAAAACTGTCCAATTTCAAGCGTTTATAGAAAACTTCATTGACCGAGCGAAGCAAGGTCTCCGTTTTAGCTTGACCGTTCGTCATTTCGTCTGTGTGTCTGTCTGTCTGTCTCACGATTACGGCCAAACGCCTTGACCGATTGTCATGATTTTTTGCATGAATGTTCCTTATTTTTAGCCCGAACCATGTATAAGGTTTTTTTCCATTTTTCATTTGTAATCCTTTAATAAAATAAAAATGGCGGCCGCACCGTTTCTCTCAGTGTAAGCTTTTTTCAATTTGTAGCTTAACTGTAAGTCAAAAACTAATAACATTTTGTCAGTAGCAAATTTGATGTTCTACAAAATTGTATTCTTGATGTTTTCTCGTATCTCTAACGGTAAGCTCACAAAATGGTTGCAAACTTCATATTTGTTAAAAATCTACCAAAGTTTTTGTATTTTAACCATGTTTTTATACGTCTATTCTTTGTATATCTTCATAAAACCTTATAATGTTATGGAGAGGGAGAGAGAGAGAGAGAGCGATACCTGCTGTCTTGCTCTTTCCTGCTCTATATCAGTGTGGCCGCTGTGACTGTGAGTGAGTTGTGGAGGGGGAGCCGAGCCGGAGACCGATTGGCGTTCATCGCATTTACTGAGCTGTAGTCTTTTACCAACTACATTATCTTATTCATTTTGTTTCTTTGTTGCACCACACACTATTTAGAGTTGAAGTCGAATAAACTGCAAAATAATTTTCACTGGCTAAACCTTCTACTTCATTACTGGCACACTATTTTTAACCTAAGGTCAAAACCACAATTGTTATTTCAACGAGCGAGGTCTACTGTTCAAGAACTACTAATATCTAAGAAATATCTAATATATAAGAGTGACGAATGATTAGAATGATCGAGGTAGAAAGTTCAAATCTTGACAATGGTGTCCTTATTTTCTTCTCAAAACAAGTCTGTCTAACAGTGTAGCGGTTATGTGCCTTTAAAATGTGACGAGTTTGAGTCATTTGCTTGTGCTTTCTCGCGTGACATCAGTTGATTTAGACAACTACAATTTTACAACGATGATTACATATGTAAATGTACGTTTTAGAAGAAATTTGTAAATACAAAACTTAAAGCTTCAAACGTTTTCTTTCTAATAGTTTTTGTTTTATTGAGATTGGATAATATTTAGTGGGTGAAATATTCGATAAAAGTTGTCTGAGACTACTCAGTTGAGCTGCCTGCCACTTAGACGATTAAACAAAACAAATATATAATAACTCAAAGGAGGGGAGGCTGTAGCCCCCACAGCCCCCCCCCCTGGATTCGCCAATGAGTTGACGAGACTCTGTTCTTATTTGCCTGAAAGGTCGTTATTGCAGGAGGCATTTGTTAATCTTTCAAATTAGAAGCACGTGTCAACAATGCGTGTTGAACAGACACCAAATTAGAGTCCATGCACATATAATGACAGCGAATGTAAATGGTGTGGTTTATAGTCCAACCATTTCAACTGTTCTTCAAGGCTTTGTGCTTTTGTCTTATACCTCGTAATTGAAAGAAATTGACTGCAACTACTTTTAATAAAGATTTAATTAAGTAAAACTTTATTATTTTTAAATTCACTTTTACAGGATTTTAAAGTCACACATAAAAAATGTTAAGCTTTCTTAATAGTTTAAAGTTATTTCCCAGATTATTCGTTTATAAATTAAGTTTTAAATACGAGAATGCGAATGCAGGTTTCAAAAATCTCGTGGCATGCGATTCAAGTCTGCTGTTGCGCTACTAACCAACCTTCAAAAGTTGTTTTAAAGGGGTCCATACACGATCAGTTTATCTGTGCAAATAAAACTGTACAATTGTGTGAACTGTGTGGTGTGTGTGCTACATCAGTTTTCTCCTCAGTTCTCTCAGTTTTTCGTGCAGTACAGTCACAGTCTACTGTTGCATGTAT
The DNA here is from genome assembly GCA_018207615.1 of Philaenus spumarius. Taxonomy (NCBI): domain Eukaryota; kingdom Metazoa; phylum Arthropoda; class Insecta; order Hemiptera; family Aphrophoridae; genus Philaenus; species Philaenus spumarius. The sequence continues at coordinate 56,039 of JAGFPH010003982.1, read as the reverse complement.
ATTTTCGACAACTGTGCAAACTGTTCAATTAACTGCGCAGTTTCCTCAGTTAATCGCTCAGCCATGACATCACACGTAATAAACCACTCGGTTAAGGGTCTGCTGTAGTGGCGGCCATCTTGGATTTTTATCCCATAAGAGCAATGTTAAATTTCAAACCATTTATTTCGTTTACTTTTTATCATAAAATTGTTTGCAAGGTCTCATTTTAAGCACAGTCACAATACGCATCCGTCTTGCAATTTACATTTTTTTAAATTCTTTTGATTTGTTATATAATTGACATTTTGTAAGTACAAAGTTTGAATTTTTTTCCTAACACAATAAAAAATTAATAATGAAAAATAATTTGCAAGCCGGATCCGAAATTTTATAAAGAATATTCAGTTTTTTTTTCAACACTCAATTACAAAAGATTTGGCTTATAAAATGGTTTGAAATGATACAATGTAAAAGCGTTCAGCTGCAAGAAATTGCACTGTTTAGATAGGGATACAGTGAGAAGCGGTTGCGTTTCCGGTTGCTTTCTCGTTTACTGGAGCAGACGAAGAAATAATCCAAACTGTGCTAACATACTCTAAGCCAGGCAAGGCCGTAGCCAGTGGGGGTTGACAGCCCCCCCCCCCCCCCCCCCCCCAATCCCGAAATTTAGTAGTAATAAAAATTAATACTAGGTTTAGAAAGTGAAAATTAAATTATAAAATAGACGACACAACAGACTATCAAGCAACATATTTTACATTATTGTGCATTGCATGCGTACTGATATTTTAGAGATGCTTGAATAAACCACAACGTACAATACACATGGATGCAGTAGGTTACAGCCTTACTCTCTTGTGAGCTTGATCTGATCTATTAAATAGGAAAACTATGAAGGTTCAAGAAAAATACTCCCGATAAGGGGGTTGGAGTGCGAAGCACGCAATGCTCTTTGTATTGAAAATTATCCCAATACGGGGGTTGGCGTGCGAATCACGCAATGCATTGTGTATTGAAAGTACCCCCATACGGGTGTTGGCGTGGGAAGCACGCAAAGCATTGTGTATTGGAAATATTTCCAATACTGGGGTTGGCGTGCAATGCACTGTGTATTGAAAGTACTCTCAATATGGGGATTGGCGTGCGACGCACGCAATGCTCTGTGTATTGAAAATTCTCCCAACAGAGGGGTTGGCGTGCGAAGCATGCAATGTATTGTGTATTGAAAACACTTACAATGGGAGGGTTGGCGTGCGAAGCACGTATTGCATTGTGTATTGAAAATACTCCCAATACGGGGGTTGTCGTGCAATGCAATGTGAATTAAAAATACTCCCAATACAGGGGTCGGCGTGCGAAGCACGCAATGCCTTGCGTATTGAAAGTACCCCCAATACGGGGGTTGGCGTTCGAAGCACGCAATGCATTGTGCATTGAATACACTAACAATACGGGGGTTGGCGTGCAATGCACCGTGTGTCGGCTGCTTCTCATAGTGTCCAGTGTCAAGCTCACATGTGCGTCCTTAGCAGTGAACGTGTTAAAAGGGTTTAAATTCAAATCCTTGGTCCTGACCTGACACCCCCCCCCCCCAATGTTTTCCTGGCTACGGCCTTGAAGCCAGGCGATCTCAACCTGGGGAGGGGGGGTGTTGTAGAATTTCAAGGGAAGCGTGAGTGCATTAAGAAAATAAAGTACTCAAAATATTGTCAACGACAAACAGTGCCAGCAATCTCATTATGTTGTGCATATGCCAACCTAAAATAGATCCTAGATTACCTTAAATAAATTTGTTGTTGATTTCATATGTTCTGATAATAATATGTTCAAAATAAAGTTATGTATAGTAATATTAATTGTTTTGTTTGAAATCTATGTTTATTTAATAACCAGCTTGCAACCTCACATCAGTGTTTAAGGGGGGGGGGGGGCACAGAGCCTGAAAGATTCAGAGCCCCTGCTCTAAGCTATTTTGTTATTTTAATGTTAATATGTATTAAACAGTTTGTTGTTTCTACTCATCGGAATTCTAACCTCCAAATCACCCACTAGTCAGCAGGAAATTGCATTAAATATTTCTAACGGCAGGGATAATTTTTATTTAAAAATCTTGAGTTATGAAATTTTAATACTGCATGTCTGCGTAGTCTAAAGGCGTATGAATATTGAATGAGTTTCGACGACACATTCTAGCGTTTCTTTGAATAATAAACTAGTCCCAACTTGGCAGACGTGCGTCTATTTTAGAATAATGATCAATACAGGACATGACAGGAGAAATGTCGATTTAATAATAATGACAGCATAACATTTACAATGCCGTTAGTTGATGAGACTTTGTTCTTATGCCTGAAAGGTCGTTATTGCAGGAGGCATTTGTTAATCTTTCGAAATAGAAGCACATATCAATAATGCAAGTCGAACACGCACCAGAACAGGGAGTGTAAATGGTGAGGTTTATAGTTCAACCGTTGACTTTAGGGTCTTCTAAAGCAAAATCATACAGTTTTTGTTTTCTTTCATGGGTTGCAAGATTCTAAAAGAACCCAGCATACCAACTAGATCTTTTGCCCCCTTAAATTTCCTAGTTATTCCCACCCAGTAATACCCGTCTTCTTCATAAAGGATACTACCTATTGGGTTTCCTAGGATGGTTTCCCTTTCCTGCCTTAGGTAAAAGTTCTGGCTCTACCTAGAACCTCACATTTCAGCCAATCCGCATTTCCTACATATACTCTCCTCAGCAATCCCTATTCTATGTAGGTGCTTCCTGAGGTGACAGTGACCCGTTAATAGGCCAAACACCCATCTCATGTTATTCCTTCCTAGCGAGATAAGTTCTTCAGCATGTTTCCTGCCTGGCTTGAACAACTTCCTGGCAAGTCCACTCGTTCCTGAACTCCTCCAGGCTTTGTCTTTACCCTCCTGCATCCACATCTCAACCGATGCTCTGGGATGCCCTTAGGAAATACCAAGCACCGGCTCAGAGCCCACAAGAGGAGACTCAGACCCTTTCCTGGCTAATCATACACTTACACAATTTTTAAATCTCTTAAATTGTTCCTAAAGGCTACTCCGAAGTTCTTTACACTAGGAGGATTATTTAAGTAAAAGTTGATTAATTTTTAGCATTTTTTGTAAGCTTACAAACAATAATTCAAATATTTTAAAGTAACACGTAAAAAATATAAAGCATTCAAAATAATTTAAAGTGTTTTTCGTAATAATTAATTTATAAATAGAATCTGAAACACGAGACTAAGAAAGCATGTTTTAACAATCTCGCGGCTTGCGACTAAAAGCCGGTTACCACCCAACCTACAAAAGTTGAATTTACGCAGAACTCTTCTCTTTGCATTTGATAGTACTGAGAGTAATCGGGCTATTAGCAGACGCTGAAACTTATGTTTTCAGCCCGGCAAACTTATTGTTCGTCCCCAGCTTTTCCCCGTGCCACGCTGAAGTTACTGACTGTAAGAGCCTTATCGTCCAATCAAATTAGCTCTGGAATAGTTTAATTTCATAAAAAAATGGAAACAGCTCTGAATCGAGCTGAAAACTATTTTAACCGGCTCAGGACCTACCCCTCTGCAATTCCTACAGTCGATTAGGGGTGAGTGACATTAAGGGTTGAAATGGTAGGGGTGAAAAGAGGTAACTTTTTTAATTGACCCCCAAAAAAATATTTCTTGGTTTCAAACTGTAGAACGTGAAAAAATAAGAAACTTTCAAGTTTAAACTTTTTTTTTACATAACCTCAAAATCTCGAGGTAAATGGCTATACATTTTTTACGAAATTTTTTTTTCTCATTCAAAAATACTTCAATTGAAAAACTGTTTGGGGGAACTGTGTCTTTTAATGGTTCAAATAAGCAAATTTTTTTTGTAAAATAATAATAATTTAATTATGCGATTTTTAAGTTATTTTTTGTTGAAAAATATGAGGTCAAATTCAAAAACATCGTTGAAGCAGGGTTTTTATTGTAAAAAGTTGATTTTGGACTCACTCTCTTCGTCGTTTTATCAACTTTATGGAAAAAAAATTGAATATATTTTTATAAAATATGTATTGAATGTATTTTTGGTTAGGTTTTTATTTAAGTGTAGACCGGAGCCTTGCTGGTTCTTTTAACCTTTATTAAAACTGCTGTTATAAAATATACGAAATAATTTGATTTTTACATTACTATTAACATTATTAACCGTCTTAGCTTTGGGGTTATTATTAATCCTACACCTTTATTATAAAGAAAACATACCATGGTTATGCGCATAGACGGTTTCAACGGTTGGCGTGCGGAGCACGTAGGGGTTTCCCCTAGTATTGAATATTTTTTTTTAAATAGAGTGGGGGGGGTCGAGAGAAGAGAGATTCGGTAAAGAGTAATTGTTTGTATTATTCAGTAGCTAAGTTATAAGCGGACTCTAGCCTCTGGCCCGGCTTGGAAAGGTCAGGCAGGCGAAGTGGGAGGGTTGATTGTTTTAAAAATAAAACTACAAACAGTACTTTCTATTTGATTTGGGGATTTTAAATTGTTATTTATTTCACGAACTCTATGTAGACATGCTATCTCAATTGCCAACAATTTTCTTAGTACAAAGCTAATGTATAAACTTTACTATTTTTACAATGTCTCTAAGACTGTTGTTGTTACTGGGCTGAACGGCGTTAGAATCAGTCGGACTAATATTTCTATTTAATGAAACGAAATCGTATAACGCGTTTTAAATAGCGCAGGCGCAACGAATATAAGGAACGCGTGAAATGTTTTTCACTTTATGTCCACTACCACTGTTGAGACCCGCTAACATCCAAGGTCTCTTGAAAGGAAAGGTTACCTCATAGTCATGTAAACAAACTCAAACCCCTCGACCCGTTCCCTGTCCAGTGACGTCATCTATAGTATAAAAACACCGCGCTACCATGAAAGATGTATGTTTCGTCGTACAAATCACCTCATTTTTAAAAAAATGGATGTATTAAACTATTTTTGGGGTTGCAGTTTTTTTAAATGATACTTAAGTTACACATTTCAACATTTGTAATTGTAAGAATATATCTTAACCTTTTCAAAAACATTATGTTTATGTCATTAATTTGCAATTTACAATAATAACAAAAGTATAATCATACAAATTTTAATTTATATTTTTACTGACTAAAATTTAAAATAAAAAGCTATCTTGGTAATACATTTTAAATCATATAACTAAAAAGCAGTCATTAAAATTGTATTTAATATTTTTTACAGAATAAAAAAGAAAAAAATGCAATCACGATAATACATTTTAATCTATATATATAAAAGCCAAAACCCACTGACTCACTCATCACGATTTCTCAAAAACTACCAAACAGATTTGAATGAAATTTGGTATGTAGCTTCCTCTAGGGCCATAGGTGCTCACTAAGAAACGGTTTGAAAAAAAATCGAAATTTTAGGGGGATTTGGGGGAATCAAAGTTATTAAAAAATGACTTCTTCAAAACTATTGAACGGATTGGAATGAAATTTGGTATGTAGCTTCTTCTAATGCCATAGGTGATCACCAAGAAAGGGTTTGAAAAAATTTGAAATTTTAGGGGGGTTTTGGGGGGATCAAAGTTATTAAAAAACAACTTCTTCAAAACTACCGAATGGATTGGAATGAAATTTGGTATGTAGCTTCCTCTAGGGCCATAAGTGTTCACTAAAAAAAAGGTATTAAAAAATTGAAAATTTTAGGGGGGTTTGAGGGGTAAATATTACTAAATCGCGTTTTTTCCAAAATTACTGAACAGATTGGAATGAAATTCGGTATGTAGCTTCCACTAGGGCCATAGGTGCTCACTAAGAAAGGGTTTGAAAAATTCGAAATTTTAGGGGGGTTTGGTTGATCAAAGTTATTAAAAAACGACTTCTTCAAAACTACCCTAAAATGTATCTCTCTATGATAGCCTACATATAAATTGTATGGAGTTTATTTAATTGGGTGGCAGTATTTTTATTGAATATGTAGGCCTATATTTAACATTCCTTGCATCAACTGTAAATAAAATATATTAGTATATTTGTTTGTTTTTTTTTAACACGCTTTGTGTGGGAAGTTCATGGGGTTTAATAAGCTTCAAGTCACCAGGTGGGCATACTGAACAAAAAGTTATTTTCTACAATTTTAATGCAAAAGATAGCCACAGAAACTACTTTTAAATCAAAATATTAAGACAAAAGAAAATTATAATAACATTTTATATGAGTAAGTGGTATTATATTATTTACTATTACAATAGAAACAAAAAATATCTAGGCCTACCTGTGAAATGATATATCAGTTCTTCCTTCTAGTTTTGCTTTTGCATAATAATATTTGCAAGTTGCAACCGCACAAATGGAACCACCTTTAGGTTTATTTATTGATTTTCTATCCATTGTAGGCCTAAATAATATATTTCTTCTACCAACACTTCTAAAACACTTTATATACACTAATTTAACGCGTATAAACGTAAACGACAGAGCTTTGATAGCTATGATCACTGTCTAGGTATACTAACAACTACGTCACAGCCCCCACTCCACTTTTTTTGATATTTCCCGAATGAGGTAACCTTTCCTTTCTAGAGACCTTGGCTAACATCTACAGGAAAATGTGAAACACTTGCCTCATAGGAGTAACCAGGGGGGGGGGTTTTGGGGGTTAAAACCCCCCCCCCCCCCCACATTGTAAAAACATTTCACACTTGTTTACATTAAAATACGCTCTTAAGAGTAACTTGTTTTCAACAAGTATGCAAATGTGAAGCTACAATAAATTATCAACATATTAGCCCAGTCGGTGTAGGGTACAACTACCAGTAATTTGCAATACGGCTGATTTTTTTTTATAAGTACCTTAAAGTATGTAGATTAATATACAAAATTGTTTACCAGTCTATCGATTTCCCAAAGTCGAAAAAAAATCGAAATACATTTTTTTCGATATTCCTTAATATTTCGAGGTGGGGTGAAGATAAATAAAAATAAAAAACACAACCGTGTAAGGGAAGTATTTTTCAATAAAAAAGGTCATATGTATTTCCTTCCTCCGAGCAATGGTTTGTCTGGAAAAAAATCGATAATGCAGGTAAAAATTGAAATCTCATTCATATATGAAGCGTTGGCTCATTCTAAGTTGGCTGAATTTTAATATATCGAATTCAAACTTGACATAGGAGTTAAAATATGTATTTTAAACATTTATGCTGAGTCTCAGCTTGTTATCTTGAAAATTAACCGATCTAGAGCCACTTGACTTATCAATGTGTTTCTCGATTTCAGGAGTACCGGACCCACCAACTCCAGTTTAGACGGCTCCAGTTTAGAAAATTTTCAAAATATCAACCTGAAAGTATTTTTTACAAGTTAAACATATAGATTCAAACAAGATCAAGGAGTATAAACCTTTTTTATTATTTACTTTTAAAAGCACAAGTAACTTAAAAAAGTATAATTTTAGACCTTTTTAGATTTCTCATCAAAACGCTTGAGTTGATCGGCTGCAGATTTGTCAATTATTTAAATATAGTTTTTTTAAATTAGTATAGCTCTTAAGAGTAACTTGTTTTCAACACCTTTGCAAATGTCAAGCTACAATAAATTATCAACATATTGCTGGCATTATCTTTGGTTAAATTTAGCAGTGGTACTTTATTTGATATACAATGCAGTACGGTGTAAGGCCTGGAACACACACGGAGTTTTCGTCCGCCACGGATTATTTACCGTCGCCATCGTATCAAAAGTGGCGCGAAGGAGTTGGTCGGAAAAATAAATGATCGGTTTATTTACCTCTGACGGTAGCCGCTCGCTGCCACTACAATCGGCGGATTTTCCACCGTCTCCGCGGAAACAGTGGCGAACATGACCAAATGCACGCCAAATATTCTTATTTTAGAATTTTTTCGTAGAATTCCTTAAACCGCGTGTGCAGGTAGTCAAATGACGAAACCGACATTCTTAAATAATTGAAAAATGTTTCTTCTAGTTCCTCAAATCAGGAAACACAGAGTAGAATGCTCCAAAACCTTCTCTTCTTTTACTTATTGATTTTATGAACCCAAATAAGTATATATTTAGCTTCCTTTTCAATCGGTGACGGAATAACAATAAAGCGAGAGTTGCTCTCTGTTCATATCAATAAAACATTAAAAGAAATAATATATTACATAACACACTTCGTGATTGATGAACTGACACTTCAGTTTAATAAATCCCAATGAGGCTTTTAGACGGCGTCGGAAATTTTACCGCCCTGTGTGCACACTTTAAATTTTATGAGCAGGCGACAAAATAACGCCGTGTTTGTTCCAAGCCTATGGTGTTAGAGGCAACGCACGGAAAGATTTGGCGGGGGATGAGTCGTGGTTGCTATTCTAAATTATTCTAAAATAGGGGCCTGAATCACAATTAGCACTGGAAAATTGTACATACCTATGTCCATGTTAAAGTACTTTAGGTAAGCCTAAGATGTATTATTTTGCATCTTAAATTTAAAAAATGTCTATACCCCCCCCCCCCCTCCTCCCTCCGGTTGTAACCCCCTCCATACAGTCGTCCTGGTTACGCTTACCCCAGTGAGTATTGGTATGTTCAAAAAGTACTCAGACCAAAGCCCAAAGTAGACCGCCCATTAATGGAAGTCAAATAATGTAACGTGCGGCAATCGCAATGTGCACTACATAGGACGAACGGGACGAACGGGACGAACATTCAAAACTCAGTTCAAAGAACACCTACCGGGCAACAAGACCAACCTGACCTACTCCAAATAGAACGCTTGTTAGAAGCCGGGTATGCTTACGCCAACATTCATAATAACATGTAAACCTTAAAAAGGAACAAAAAATATGAACGTCCTTGAGGAACTCTACTGGATGATTTTGAACCATATGGCAACGTCTCGGTAGCTCATTCTATAGTTAAAAATAAGAAAAAAAAAATTCATACAAACATGGGCCCGAAAGCGATTCGTTTCCCATTTATCCGCCTTTTTGTTTTTTTACAAAATAATTCATATCTAGCGAAATGTTCGACTGATTGAGTTCAAACTCGGCGTGAAGTTTAACTTAACAATGGTCTATCTCAAGACAAATAAGCGATTATATCCAATCACGCGTTTAAAAATGGCGGCTGTTTGAAAATTTTGAACCTAAATTACTCAAACACCGTACTTTTTGTAAATTAATACAAGGTAATTTTAACGTTATGATAAACAGTCCAAGGCAACACAAAAAACTCTATATAATTTAATATCACCTCTACTACCCCACCTACAATTATGAAGTCACAGTGAATCTGTTTAGTAATTTAAATATGTTTGTGAGAAAGTATGTGCCAGTTTCAGGTACCGTTTATTCTACTTCTTTAAATCACTTTCTATTTTAAGCTATTAAAAAATTGTTTAGTACTGGGAGGGGTCCAGTATTGTTGGAAAAAACGTTTTTCAGCTGTCATTTTGGATAGGGTTGTCGTAACTTGGTATGAAAAAGTGTGTGATGTCACAAACGTTATGTTTATATTTACAAATTTTGAGTGGCCCCCGGCAGCGCAACTCCGGGCGTGGGTGAGTGGTCTTGAAAGTTTGTAAAAGTAGTCGCAAATCGCATAAAGACAACCCCAAATTTTGATCTTTCTACTTTCCGTTGTCTAAAAGTTTCGAAAGGGGTGACGTACTTTCGGAACACCCGGTTTATACACAAAGGGAAAATACATTTTCATCCGTATTAATGCATTTGTGCACATTATTTGTTGCAACGAAACTGGCAATTTATCGTGATTATTCGAGGACGTTGCTTTCCCTCAATCTCTGAGGTAAATAATTCCGCGAGAGATGTTCAAGAAATCACCCTCCCCCCCCCCCCGTTTACATTCAAGGGAGGGGTCGTTATTTCCGAGGTTTACCCGCTTATTCGGAACACTTTCATTTTCTTATGCAAAGAATGTCTATTCGCGTCTTGCGTGGAATTTTGTTGGCGCGGCAGTGAAATAAACTTCCAAACCGATTTGAGGAGAATATCATAAAACACTTAAAGTTGACGATTTTGAGGGCGATAATCGCTACCAGGCAGCTATTCCTTCTGGAGATGTTGTTAATTCGTTCCGTGGAAAATTATCGATTGATAGGTTTGGATAACTTAAATATCCCACCAGAGTTAATTCAGATTTATCGAAATTAAAAACATGTCCATATACAGGTGGTCCAGGAAAACAAGGAAAAACTTTCCGGAAGTGTTCTACTAGTGAAAATAAAGAAAACAGTTTAATAAACGTAGGCTCGGAAATGCTTCGTTTTCTAGATTTTCGGACATTTTGTTTTTTTTACAAAATAATTCATATCTAGAGAAATGTTTGACTGATTCTAAGAAAAATAAACGGCACATACTTTCTCACAAATATATTTAAATTATTAAACAGATTCACTGTGACTTCAAAATTGTATTCAACTAGGAGAAGGGAGACATTAAAATTGGAGAGTATCAAATAAATATTATTATTATTAGCTAGAAAGAAAACTATTAGATCGATTTCGAACAAATTTGCACCAAACATGTCAATTAGGCCTGTATAGATCCACGAAAGAAGGTTTTGAGAATTTTTGAAAAACAACCCCCTTTTTGGCCAAAAACCACTAAAAATCAGTTATTATTATTATTATTAGCTCATAATAAGGAAGGAAAATATTTTGTCTCATAAATATTGTTTGTAAAGTTATCAGTTTGCAAGATTTTCCATGTTAAACATTTGGGTACTTATCGGTTAACGGGAACCCACTCATTTAGACACGGTTATTAAATCAAACGAACTAAATATCACATGATTTGTTGCTATAGAAACGAATGACTGTTTATAGGTTAGTTTGTTTTGATTTAAACAATCAAATATAGGTTTGTTTGTACATTTACAGTTATCTTGTTTGTTCAAATATGAATGATCGTATGTTAATATGGGACTTACCCAGAACCGAGGAAGAAGCTGTTTCTTTCCTTCAATCTAAAGAGTTGTTGCCGGTTACAAAACAATGTGAGAATGGGCATGAAATGCATTTATATTTCTTTAAAGGAAAACCATTTTGGAAATGTAATATTAATCAGTGTAGAAAAAAATTAGGCATTCGTACGGATACTTGGTTTGTTCGTAGCAGACTTCCTTTTGTGACAATAGTGCGTTTTATATACTGTTGGTGCAAGGAACTGAACTCTATAGCGTGGTGTGAAGAACAGTTAGGAATGAGCTACGAGACAACTGTTGACTGGAATAACTATATTAGGGAAGTGTGTGCTTTCGCTATCGAATCCCAAAATCAAGGCAAGATTGGAGGTGAAAATCTTATTGTGGAAATAGATGAAAGTCTGTTCACTAAACGCAAAAATAATGCGGGTCGAGTTTTGCCTCAACAATGGGTTTTCGGCGGACTATGTCGAGAAACCGGAGGTCGTTTCTTGGTAGCAGTTCCAAATAGAAGTGCAAAAACACTTTTAGAACAAATTTCTAAATTTGTCGAACATGGTTCCACCATTATATCAGATTGTTGGAAAGGATACAATACTGATCAACTGGATTTTCACACCTACAAGTCAACCATAAATATAATTTCATTGATCCTGAAACCGGGGCCCATATACAAAATATTGAAAGGATGTGGGGTTGTGCTAAATGGCGTAATAAAAGACAAAGGGGTACTGCCAGACACCACTTGGACAGCTACCTCGCAGAATTCATGTGGCGGACTACGGGCGGGGACGACCGCATCATGCAGCTACTCCGCGACATCGTCCAGTTCTGAGTTGCAGTCTCGGGAAAATGATATTTTGTTATTTATATATTATAGGAGTGTTATTTTATATAGTAAAATTATATTTAGTTTGTTTTGATTTAATAACCGTGTCTAAATGAGTGGGTTCCCGTTAACCGATAAGTACCAACATTTGTAACGGCCGCCATTTTGGCAATTATAATAATAATTTTTTTGAGTTTGTACATTATTTGTAAATCGTAACATACACAAAAAGCTTATACCCTACCAAATTTGAACTCAATATCTTATATGTTTCTAGAGTTACAGTGAGTTTTTGTAGAAAACAAAATGGCGGATTGTGACTAAAATAAGCCGTATTCGAAAAAAAAGATACTGAACATTTTTATTTATTTCAATGTATACAATCCTACCCTGTAAGCTAAGGTATTCAGCTAAGGTATCATATGTATACAGCTAAGGTATCCTATGTATACAGCTAAGGTTTTTGTGACACGCTGTATATAAAGATAGGATTTCCAGGCGTCATTTTTAAGATTTTAAGGGCCTGGTCCCTAAATTCAAAACGGCGAAGTTGCTACAATTTCAACCTTTCTTATTTTTCAATGGAACACCTAAACCATACCTTCACTTTTAAGGTCATTTTTGTGTTATTTTCGTCAAACAACTAAAGCTGTATTTCTTTTTCTTAAAGTTAACTTTTTGGGTGTTGATTGCTAATTTGTTTTGCAATATCTCTTTTTGGAACTGAGTAAAAAATTTATAAAGTTTACTATTTATACATACGTTTATGAAAACAATACAAAGGTTTTGACTTTATCACTATAATATTGGCATCTTTCTAAAAAATCTCATTTAGCTAATAATAATAACTGATTTTTGTGGGTTTTTGAACAAAACGGGGGTTGTTTTTCAAAAAATTTCAAACCCTTTTTTCGTGCATTTATTCATGCCTAATTGACATGTTTATTGCAATTTCGTTCGAAATCGATCGAATAGCTTTCTCTCAACTAATAATAATAATATTTATTAGTTACTTCCCTGCTTTAATGTATCCCCTCTCCTACTTGAATACTATTGGGAAGTCACAGTGAATCTGTTTAATAGTTTAAATATGTTTGTGAGAAAGTGTGTGCCAGTTCCCGGTACCGTTTATTGAAAATGTATTCGGCAATCAACATATGACATTACTTCAAAATGAATCAAATTTTTAAATTTATTCCACGAATTAACGGAAAAACGTCTTATTTTGTAGCATTGCTCTTACGGGAATCAGATTCAATATGGCGGACAGGGTATCCTCCCCTTTAAGGACGGAAACGTCAAACTCCGTTTTCTCCTTCATTTTATGCCGGCTGTTTTTTTTTTTTGCTGAAGCTCCTTCCTTCCGTATATTTTTATCAGAAGGGGGATTTACACTTTGTTATGCCCTAGCCTAAAGTTTTCGGATGCGCCTTCCCCTAGCTATCTTCTACCGGCTTTAACCCCGTAACTTATCTTTGGAATATTCAAATCCGATTCAACAAAAAAATGTAAACCGAAGAACTTTTTTTATCCTAAATTATGTTATTGTGTTTGTTAGTGCTTAACTTGTGCATTTACCATCTATACATTACTAGGGGAGACCCCTGCGTGCTCCACACGCTAACCCCGTTGGAACCTTCTATACACATCATTATGTTATGTTTTTTTTTAATGTATATAACTAGCTGACCCGGCAATGCTTCGCTATTGCATAATTATTTTGGTGAAATAAATGCGACCAATGATCGTGATTTAGTAACTTTGACCCCCAAACCCCCCCCCCCCCC
>JAGFPH010003982.1:1217-12043 GCA_018207615.1 Philaenus spumarius | reverse complement strand
TTTACCAGGCATGCGTGACTGATTTGAAATACTACTGTCCCGTATCAAATTTTATAAATTAAAAAATTCCATTCTTCTTTTTTTAAATAAAACATATCTGTACTAATCAATCGTAATTCTCGTGAAAATATAGTATTCAATAATATGTTTTTCATTTGAATCGCTACGGGGGTTCGGAGCCCTCTAGCTATATACAACTGGGTCATGCCCCGTATTTCTATTTATAATTAAATTCTACGCTTGACATACCCCTGATCCGTATTTCCGATAAAAGTATTCAATGAATACATCCCTCCAAAAGCCCGCATACATTGGCTGTCGTTTTATATAATTTAAGTACAGCATCGGGGCTACTCGTACATCTCATTAAAGTTTATTATTTACGGGTCATTTCTGTGCGTAGAAATCAATAATTAATTTGCAAATGTTTTAATAAGTTTCATCAAGATCTGTATTGAAAACAATATTTTAGAGAAACATCGCTTTGAAATATGGGAGTGCTTTTTTTGTAAGATTCGGTAATTACTTTAAAAAGAAAAAACGAAATCGCTGTAGGAGTATGTCTGTCACTGAGGAGGTATCTCTTTAGATTTTGAAATTCTTACCCGCATATATTCCAATAAGCAGAACTCAAATCATATTTTACTGTTCGATATGAGGGGAGAGCTAAGTTGTTAACAGAAAGTATAAACGTTGTATACATTATGAAAGTATGTTTGTTTGGTTTTACTTTTATAAAAAAAACTAGCTTCGCTCGCAGTTATGAATAATTCGACCACGCAGCTGAACCGCTGACGTGATTTGAGCAAATTTCAAAAATTAAGTTTATAAAACTAATTTTAGGGTTTCAACCAACAATTTGGGAAATAGGTCTATTCACGACGTGCTGAATAGCTGCAAAATGGTTCGCACGCCTTTCCGCATATTGGATCTTCAATACACAAAGCATTGCGTGCTTCGCACGCCATTCCACATATTGGGATTATCTTCAATACACAAAGCATTACGTGCTTCGCACGCCATTTAGCATATTGGGAGTATCCTCAATACACAAATCATTGCGTGCTTCGCACGCCAACCCCCGTATATGGAGTGTCTTCAATACACAATGCATTGCGTGCTTCGCACGCCAACCCCACGGTAAAATCCGCCACATGGCTTTGAACCGGGTACTTCTATTGTATTTTAAGTTTTGATCGGTTTTTGGGGGAACCAAGCGAGCTATAAGGTCGCGTAAAAAAACAAAATATGCAGAATAACATCCTACATTTATATTTGTAGAAAAAACTCAAAATCAAATTCATTCTCGTAGGAAAAATCTCAAAAAATTTTTACTTCCGGTCAAAAAACGGAAATATATATAAATATGATTTTTAATAATAACCTAAAACGTGTTCTGGGGACCATGATCGGTGCTCATTTGCTACTCCCGACCTTGGGTCTTACCATAAGGGCCACTGCAATAGCTCATTTTTCCTATGGAAATTCGATAATACAGTAGTAGATATGATACGCTAATAGTAGGTATGATACCGAGTTGCGCCTACAATGCTATAGAATGCAATTTATAAAGCAACCTGCAAGTGGATTGCCTATACACTAGGAACAGTTACGCCGTTCTGCCATAAATGCAATTTGCTCGACACGATCTTTTGTTTAACTGTATAGCCTAGCCCAGTCTTATAAGTTTTGTGTCGAATTATTGTCAAAGGTTAAACAGATGTAAATTATTAATCAAAAAGTACAGTTTTTGGCCTGTGTGAAGATTGATAATTATTGTTTCAAAACTGGCCGTAATTTTTTTAAACTTTAAAATCAGGTTTATTTCGACTTGAAAATGTCAGGAAACCGTGTTAGGTTAATTTTTCTTAAAGTATTAACGACAGTGTTACACGAAATTCTATGGAATATACAATCAACGGATTTGCATAAATCAATTACGCACGTACCGGTAACCAACCAGTCTATTCGCATAGACTGTAATAAGTGATTTTTATAAGAGTTTCCACAGCCGTAGGGCAGTTGAATACTTCAAAATAAAAACCCTATCGGTGCTCATACAGCATTTTCTAAAAAGTAGTCATCTAGCGAAACAAAAATACACGATTCTATGATCTTACTTAGTGTATGAAATAAAGCTATTGGTCTGTAACTCTCAGGAATGTTTCACCAGTTCACACCAAATTAAACATGTTAGTGACAACAATATCACACCAACAATGTGCTTCGTAACAGAGTAAGAAAAGTCATAAACATCCCCTGCATGAGATGAACTAAGCCTATTAACAAGACAAAGTACAATTTTTCGTTCTACTTCTTTCCACATAAAATTTCTATTTGAAAGGCATGCTGGTTTGACGAAACTGCTCATAAGCTCAATATAATCAGTGGCATTTGAAACACCATTGCCAATATCAACAGAGACATTTGTAAAACAATTATTAAAAAGTATCAGCATCTAAAGATACTGTCAATTTAGGCAATTTACTGGCAGGATCTACAGGCTAAAACTGGACCAAGTATGATATAACTGGACCAAATAATGATACAACTGAACCAAGTAGTCTAAAGCTGGACCAAGTAGGCTATAACTGGACCAAGTAATGATATAACTGGACCAAGTAATGATACAAGTGAACCAAGTAGGCCATAACTGGACCAAGTAGGCTATAACTGGAACAACTATGCTGAAACTTAGCCAAGTAGGTTAAAACTGGACCAAGTAGGATATAACTGGGCTATAGGCTAAACTTGGATCAAGAAGGTTACAACTGTACCAAGTAGGCTATAAATTAGCCAAGTGGGCTGTAACTGGACCAAGTAGGCTAAAACAGGACCAAGTAGGCTATAACTGGACTATAGGCTAAACTTGGACCAAGAAGGTTATAACTGGACCAAGTAGGCTAAATTGGCCGTGTTCTGTAACTGGACCAAGTAATGATACAATTGAACCAAGAAGGCTAAAACTGGACCAAGTAGGCTAAAACTGGACCAAATAGGCTATAACTGGACCAAGTAATGATACAACTGAACCAAGAAAGCTAAAACTGGACCAAGTAGGCTATAGCTGGACCAATTAATGATACAACTGGACCAAATAATGATACAACAAATGAAACAAGTAGTCTAAAGCGGGACCAAGTAAGCTATAACTGGACCAAGTAATGATACAACTGAACCAAGAAAGCTAAAACTGGACCAAGTAGGCTAAAACTGGACCAAGTAGGCTATAAGTGGACTAAGTAATGATACAACTGGACCAAGTAGGCTATAACTGGACCAAGTAATGATACAACTGGACCAAGTAATGATACAACTTAACCAAGTAGGCTAAAACTGGACCAAGTAAGCTATAACTGGACCAAGTAATAATACAACTGAACCAAGTAGGCCAAAACTGGACAAAGTAGGCTATAACTGGACCAAGTAATGATATAACTGGACCAAGTAACGATTCAAATGAACCAAGTAGGCTATAACTGGACCAAGTAGGCTATAACTGGAACAACTATGCTAAAACATAGCCAAGTGGTCTATAACATTACTAAGTAGGCTAAAACTAGATCATGTAGGCTAAAACCAGAGAAAGTAGGTTAAAACTTTACCAAGGATGCTAAATCAAATTTTTTTTAAATCTTAACTTTTAAAAGACGTTTATATATGTATCATATGTAAAATTTTGCTTACAATGTTTACAAAAATTACTTTAAATACCATTGCCTCCCTCAAAAATGTTCCTTTTTATGTACTGGGATTAGAAAAACTCATTTTTGTTAGATTCTGTAGATGAAAAATAGTAGACTTCGGTTAAAACATGTCTAACCTGATTTGTTGGTAATTCGTACATACGGGTAGTCCGTTACACATTGTTTAAGATATTTAAATTATAAATATATGTCCTTCTAAAAATTAGATTGAGAAATGTACAAAGCCACTGAGCACAAAATAATAGACGGGAACTAATACGTTTTTGTTTGAACATATTAATAGCTTTACGACAGTTGACTCGGGTACAACAGCTACCTCGTAACACACCGAATGCAAAACGTGCTCCAGATGAGTTTCTATTAAAATTAAATTAAAGCGAACTTTGTCCGTCGATAAATCAAAGTTCCTGAACTCTACTGGAGCGTAACGAACTTAAGATGCCAATACAAAGTCAAAAGTTAAAGTTCTTGGGGACAATCGTCAGACATCCTGAGTGGGGAGGGGTAGGCGGGCAAACTGCCAGACAGCCTGGCCTTGGGCTAATTGCCATAGATTTGATCGAAACGTGGAACCGACTTTATAGGCTAATGATCAAAGTTATTACGGTGCAGACAGAGATGGCAGACAATAGGCTATACCCGTCTCTCTCTTTCTATGAGGCACTGGGAAAAACGTTTGCTCACTTACCGATTTTAGCGGAGATACTATAACGAAAATAATGTTTTATTTTATCTTTGGTTCCACATTTAGTTACGCTAAACCTTTATTGAAAATTGATATAAAAGGTGTAAAATAATAAAGCTGCAAAGTTGTGTCGGAAATTGAACAAGCAAGATGACACTAAAACAACCATAACAGAAGTTTGTGAAATGGTGGAGTTGCATATCTGGGTCAGTAATTATATAGTAAATTAAAATATAAATAAACGATACCAGAAACTGGCACATACGTTATCACAAACATATTTAAATTATTAAACAGATTCACTGTGACTTCGTAATTGTATTAAAGTAAGAGAGGGGATACATTAAAGTAGGAGAGTAACTAATAAATATTATTATTAGCTGAATGAGAATTTTTTAGAAAGATGCAGTTTTTTGCATATGTTAGGGTACATTAAGGGTCTGCTCCAGTAAACGAGAATTGAACCGTAAACGCAACCGCTTCTCACTGTATCCCTATCTAAACAATGCAATTTCTTGCAGCTGAACGCTTTGAAATTGCCTCATTTCAAACCATTTTATAAGTCTATCTTTTGTAATTGAGTGTTGAAAAAAATAACTGAATATTTTTTATAAAATTTCGGATCCGGCTTGCAAATTATTTTTCATTGGTATTTTTTTATTGTGATAGAAAAAAATTCAAACTTTGTACTTACAAAATGACAATTACAAAACAAATCAAAAGCATTTAAAATAAACGGTACCAGGAACTGGCACATACTTTCTCACAAACATATTTAAATTATTAAACGTCACGGTGACTTGTAGGGTGGGGTAGGAGAGGTGATTTTGTTTTAAAGTTGTTTTCCCATAAAAATCCATAAAATTACGGAAAAACCAACTTTTCTCAAAAACGGCTCGAACGATTTTGATTAAAATTTTACACTTTATAGTACTATAGGTCCCTAATAAACTATAAAATTTTAATCAAAATCGTTAAAGCCGTTTTTCAGAAAAGTTGATTTTTCCGTTATTTTAAGGGTTTTTATGGGAAAATTACCCTTAAAAATTAAAAATTCACAAAAATGAAAAAAACACCTGGAGATACCGTGGATTAGTACCTCCATACCAAATTTCATCAAAATCGGACGACTGGTTTAGGCTCTAGGTCTGATAACATCCACACAGACACACAGACACACAGACACACACACAGACATCACTCCGAAAACCACTTTTTTAGGTTCAGGGGGACCCAAAACGGATATTTCCACCAAAAACTCAAACTCGAAAATTTTGACGAAAACAATACTTTCTCCATATACTATGGTATAGGGGGAGAAAGTAAAAATGTAAATTGCAAGACGGATGCGTATTGTGACTGTGCTTAAAATGAGATCTTGCAAACAATTTTTTGATAAAAAGTAAACGAAATAAATGGTTTGAAATTTAACATTGCTCTTATGGGATAAAAATCCAAGATGACCGCCACTACAGCAGACCCTTAAGGGCTACAAATGGGCCAAATTTTATCAAAATCTTTAGAGCCGTTTTTTTATAAAAAAATGATAACTTTTGGGATTTTTTTCGTGCATCTATACAGGCCTAATTGACATGTTTGGTGTAAATTTGTTCGAAATCGATCGAATAGTTTTCTCTCTAACTTTTTATACTTACAGACATGCAAGTATACACACAGACATACAGACAGACATTTTGTAAAAACCACTTTTTTGGACTCGGGTGGTCACAAAACAGATATTTCCACAAAAATGTCAACATCGATTTTTTTGCGAACACTATACTTTCTCTATACTATTATAGTGTAGTGAGAAAGCAAAAAGGATTAATGTTTCGAATTTAAAGGACTGGAGAAAGCAAGAGTGGTACCTTCTAAATTGCAAAATGTTATTTTATAACGACTTTAAAAATAAAGTTCATATATATAAAAATCAACGTTTGTTTTTTTTTGTCTTCTATAGACTAAAAAACTATTCGACTGATTTCACTAAAATTTCACAGTTTATCCATGTCATTGCAACGAGTGTTTGGTCGTTACAATTACTACAGTCTAAGTAGTTGAAATGGGGTTGCTACCCCTACGCAATAAATATAAATTAAACCAACTTCCTACAAGGTATAAAACTAAAACCATTTAGTATTATTAGCGAATTTCCTTAGGAAAAATGAGCTATTGCAGTGGCCCTTATGGTAAGACCTACGGTCAGAACACGTTTTTCTACAAATATAAATGTAGGATGATATTCTGCACATTTTGTTTTTTTACGCGACCTTATAGCTCCGCTTGGTTCCCCCAAAATCGATCAAAACGTAAAATACCATAAAAGTACCCGGTTCAAAGGCATGTGGTGGATATTTATTACCGTGGGATTGGCGTGCGAAGCACGCAATGCATTGTGTATTGATCCCAATATGCGGAATGGCGTGCGAAGCACGCAATGCTTTGGGTATTGACGATACTCCCAACATGCGGAATGGCGTGCGAAGCACGCAATGCTTTGTGTATTGAAGATACTCAGAATATGCGTAATGGCGTGCGAAGCACGCAATGCTTTGTGTATTGAAGATACTCCCAACATGCGGAATGGCGTGCGAAGCACGCAATGCTTTGGGTATTGAAGATACTCCCAATATGCTGAATGGCGTGCGAAGCACGCAATACATTGTGTATTGAAGATACTCCCAACATGCGGAATGGCGTGCGAAGCACGCAATGCATTATGTATTGAAGGTACTCCCAACATGCGGAATGGCGTGCGAAGCACGCAATGCATTGTGTATTGAAGATACTCCCAATATGCGGAATGGCGTGCGAAGTATTTTGCAGCTATTCAGCACCGTCATGAATAGACCTATTTCCCAAATTGTTGGTTGAAACCCTAAAACATAAACGTAACTTTGGAAATTCACTCAACTCACATCAGCGGTTCAGCTGCGTTTTCGAATTATTTTTAAGTGATATAAAAAACCATTTGCAAATTGAATATTGACTTAAGTCAAAGCGATGAAATGAAACAACTACAATTAAAACTAAATAACAATACTTACTTTCTATACATGCTCAAAAACTACTCAACTAATTTCATAATGTACACATATTAGCACCAGGATCGTTTTGAGAATATGGTCATATCACTACAATCAAAGAGATTAAAATGGAGTAGCAACCTCTATACAATAAAAATAAATTACACTAACTTCCAAGAAGCTATAAAACAAAAACTATTTAATATTGTTCCTAAGTGATATAAAAACCATTTGCAATTCAATTACTTAAGTCAAAGGGATGAAATGGATAACTCCCTTAAAATTAAATACGAATTTATACACCTACATTTTCTTTTTACTCAAAAACTTATTTCACAATTTACACTTATTAGTACAGGATTCTTAGGAAACATGCTCACTAAAATCTAAGATTTTATAATGTGGTAGCTACACCCCTATACAATAAAAATAATTCGACCACGCAGCTGAACCGCTGACGTGAGTTGAGCAAATTTCCAAAATTAAGTTTATAGGCCTATGTTTTAGGGTTTCAACCAACAATTTGGGAAAAGGTCTATTCATGATGGTGCTGAATAGCTGCAAAATGGTTCGCACGTCATTCCGCATATTGGGAGTATCTTCAACAAACAAAACATTGTGTGCTTCGCACGCCAACCCCCGTATTGGGAGTATCTTTAATACACAATGCATTGCGTGTTTGGGACGCCAACCCCTTTACAACCTTTTATCGTCAATGTATTTGTTCATACAAATTTAAAGAAGATAATATACCTATTCGTTTAACTTCGCAAACATTCGTACATCTTCGTATAACATATACATATATTCCATTATTAATTTCTTCACTATAATATTAGCTAGTGGACCCGGCAATGCTTCGCTATTGCTTGATTTACCTAACCTAAAATTATATTCAGTTTTTGATCCAAATCAGTTGTTGATCAAAATCAGCTGTTTTAAGCTTTTCATACGAACAGCTGTTTTTTGTGCCCCTGATAAAATTAAAAGAAATCTTTCTTCTTCTTCCTTAAGATTGACCTTCCATAAGATTAACATTGAAACTTTGAGGGCCACTAAGGCGTATCCCTGAGGACCGATGTAAATTATAATGGGATTCTGCTCATCTACAGGACACTACCTTTCTAACGGTATGCGCGAATTTCTCCTACGATGCACACAAGCTGAGAAAAAAGGACGACAAGTTTTGTGCTTGCCTATTAATATATAGATAACTTCTAAATCATTTGATATATAAATATGAAATCAAAAACAAATAAAAGATACTATTTTTATCTTTCTTTAAATATATAATAATGTATGTAAATAAAAATGTTTAATAGGCCTACAGTTTTATAATCCTTATTATTGTACACATTTACCGAGTTAAAAATCCCCGTCAGCATAGTTACGTAGGCCTTAATGTGGTTTTTAAATAGTTCGTTTTTAAACTCTGTATTTCTGATGTGTATCTAATTAATCAGCCTGTGATTTTTCACGGGGCTTGCTAGTAATATTATATACACGGTTCTAGACTTTCGCAATTTGTATAAACGAACAATCTAAATGATATTGTAAAAAATAGTTTTCTTTATAAATATTAAATTAGATGAAATACAGTCACATTTGACGATAGCGCGTCTACGCTGAGTGCATGTCTGTTTAATTCACCAAACCAACAAAGTAGGAAATACTGTTCGTGAGTTTTATTTTTATAACAAATAATTAAAATAATTATTCTTCCCACTTGACCTGACCTTTCCAAGTCAGATCAGAAGCGAGAGTTTCGTTATAACTTCGCTACTTAATAATACAGGCAATTACGTTCTATCTCATTCTCTCTCAATATTTAATATGTTTAAAGCAGTTAATTAAAAATTAAATTAGAAAAATGTTATCAAAGAAAATTCTATTTCAGTTACCGAACTTTATAAACATAGTCTTTGGGGTTCGGTGTAACTGAAAAAATACTGGTAATTGTGTAGGACAACGTGACGCATTCTGAATGTAGAGAATAAACTCAAAACGCAAACCACATCAGACAAATATTGTAGAAATTGCGAGAGAAAGAAAGTAAAGAAAATACAGGTTTAATATTCAGTAGTTTTCGTTATGTAGGCACTAAAAGAGAAGAAACTAAACACTCACTGACAACAAAAAGATAAATCGTAAACGAAACATCTATCTATATATAAAAGCGAAATACCACTCACTCACTCACTCACTCATCACGATTTCTCCAAAACTACCGAACGGATTGAAATTAAATTTGGTATGTAGATTCCTCTAGGGCCATAGGTGCTCACTAAGAAAGGGTTTGAAAAAATTCGAAATTTTAGGGGGTTTAGGGGATCAAAGTTATTAAAAAACGATTTCTTCAAAACTTCCGAATGGATTGGAATGAAATTTGGTATGTAGCTTCCACTAGGGCCATAGGTGCTTACTAAGAAAGGGTTTCAAAAAATTGGAAATTTTAAGGGGGTTTGGGGATCAAAGTTATTAAAAAACGATTTCTTCAAAACTACTGAATGGATTGGAATGAAATTTGGTATGAAGCTTCCTCTAGAGCCATAGGTGCTTACTAAGAAAGGGTTTAAAAAAATTGGATATTTTAGGGGGGTTTGGGGGGTGAAAATTACTATATCACGATTTCTCCAAAATTACCGAACAGATTGGAATGAAATTTGGTATGTAGGTTCCTATAGGGCCATAGGTGCTTACTAAGAAAGGGTTTAAAAAAATTCGAAATTTTAGGAGGCGGGGGTTTGGGGATCAAAGTTATTAATCACGATTTCTTCAAAACTACCGAACGGATTGGAATGAAATTTGGTATGTAGCTTCCTCTAAGGCCATAGGTGCTCACTAAGAAAGGGTATGAAACATTTCGAAATTTTAGGAGGGGTTTGGGGGGATAGAAGTTACTAAAATCATAATTTCAGATCTTTTATTATTATGACAATAGTGCTTTTATTAATTAAGATCTATATATTATATAAAAGCCAAATACCACTCACTGACTGAACACTTAAAAATAATACAATTACGTTAAAAAGACTGAAAATACTAACCACTACGGGCAACGCCGTACGGGTCAGCTACTACTATTATATACAAATTTAATGGTGTCTGTCTGTGTGTGTGTTACTCAATCACGTAAAAACTACTGGATGGATTTGAATGTAATTTGGCACACATATGGATCATGACCTGGAATGAAACATAAGCTGTAATTCATTTTGATTTAAGGGTAGAAACCACCCCTAAAACAATAAATGTTAATAACGTAAAAGCTACTGTATGTATTTGAACGAAATTTGGCACACATATAGATTATGACCTGGAATGAGACATAGGCCAGAATTCATTTAGATTTAAGGGTTGAAACAACCCCTAAAACAATAAATATTAATCACGTAAAAACTACTGGAT
>JAGFPH010003981.1:110194-126423 GCA_018207615.1 Philaenus spumarius | reverse complement strand
TGATTGTAGAGTCAGAGCTCAAAGCCGATCGTTAAAAGAATAAATTTAAAATACGCCAGCGAACGTCTATTGACCGCCAATAAAGACACTGCGATAGCTGCGTCGGTGAGCGAAGCGAGCATGGGTGGAGTTCTCTGTTAAGTAAAGATAAAAGAGATTCGACACAGGTGTCTACTAAACGTAATACAAATGTAAAGAGTCAAAACCAACGGCTATCCCACAATCTGTACATTTTCTACCTTAATATTTACCGTTCGACTTGACAACACTATTCAGTTGTTGGAAAATGTTGCACTGGTACAAAGCTGTCTGTTAATTTGTGTAAAATCTCTTAGAATTGTTATGGGTTCGTGTGTATACGTACTTTTATGTATGCAATATGAATTTTCCAGTTGACTACACACTTATTAAAAACTACGCGACTGAACGTTTTGGTCCTCTTTAAGTAAATATATTCAGAACGAGAAAATAACTGCATAATCATGTACAAAATCAATTAATGTTAGGCGACTTGGAGCGCTCAAATGAGGTTCGGAAATTTAGGTAAAGATCTTTCGTATTTGTTTTCTTTACAGACGAAGTGTTTAACAAAATATTACTTTTGGACATAACTTCTGCTCTTGAAGGAAAGGCTACTCACGGTTTTACTCTAAGTGTTGGGAATATTCGAGTAACAACGGTGTTTGGAAAACGTTATGTTACATTCAATGACGGTCAGCATTTTTTAAACTTGAACTTGTCGGAGTGGGGGCTGTTTAAAGACGCCATACCTCTGATAAACCTTCGTATTAAACAATTATTTTATTACGAGGAGGATTTGCGTGAGTACATCATTAAGTGCCTGACCACAGACGAACTCGTTTCCAGCACACTCCCCGAAGTGGACAGATTGTACGAAGAGGTGATGTTGTTCAAAAAACATGCAGGCAGTGGTTGAGTTTCACGGTTACCACGATAACAACTGTAGGTTTATAATCAAAGAGTTTGCTATAGTCGGGGGGCATTTCTCCAATGTCGTTGTTTTCAAGCCGCCTTATACATTTGATCAACTGAATAGTGGCGCACGGAGGACAGCCCTTTGGTTACAAAAAACTATCATCATATCGGCTGGGAAGAAGGTGACGTTCCTTACGACGAAGACGTGATACGCACGCTTTGCAAACCGTTTTCCATAATTTACACAAAAGGATTGGATAAAGCTCAGTTTTTGAGAAAGCTTCTGCCACACGTGGAAGAATTACCAGAGATGGAAAGATACTGGCACTGTACAGGGGTTAATTGTATATTACCTCAGCACTTTCAATACGACAGTAAGTGTGCCTTAAAAAGTGCTAAATATTATAACGATTCTCTTCTTAAGTTAAAAGAACAACACGGACTGTAAACACCGAAATTATTGGCAGGGCGAATGGCCAAAACATTGTATTTTTATTTATATTCAATGTATATTGTATTCTAATAGCCGTTATTACTGTAAATACTTTAGTGTTGTAATTAGAGGGAATTATTAATAATAAACTGTATTTGTGTAACAAAGTTGTTTTAATGAGTCATTCCTATAACCATTTCTTTACCATTTTAATGTGAACAAGAAAAAAAAACTGTTTGGAAAAGAGTGACACGGTTTTTGTACATGTATAGGGGTCAGTGACCGCTTTGACTCCTGGGTTAACGCTGTGTAACGAGATTTTAGTACATTGGTGTTAGAGGCTATTGCACAACATTGTGTATTGAAAACTGGCAATTAATAGCAGCCATGGTAAATATGGGGAAATAATTAAAAAAAACAGAATTTAAATGTAATTTATTTCTTACAAGGTTTTGACGCCAGCGCATTCTGGTAGAGAGTTTTAGAAATATTAACCCGTCCGACGGTAGCGCGTTCTGGTAGAGAATCAGCGAATTCATTAGACAGTACAACGGATACAATTTTGCCGACTCGGCATTGTTACACATGCTAACATAAATTTTTGCTGATTCGTTTGGAATGTGTAAGTCTACATATTAAGTTTGGTTATGTAATTACGTATATCATACACAAGGGTGTGGCAGAGCCTAAGGTTAGGTAAGCCAAATTTTTAGTTCGGCTAAGTGTTGTTCGGTTGGACTCGGGAGAGCCTTACGTTCGGGCAAGTTATTATAATAATAATTGAAGTTGTAACATAACCTCAAAGTACAATCTATGCGGGGTTTGTACAGTATAAACAGTCACGAGTACAGCGAAGCCTAAGTTTTTAGTTCGAAAAAGATCGGATAGGTCTGGGCCACAAAATTTGTAAAAGATTTACATTACATTTGCTAACTATTGGAATGTCTAGTCAGCATCTAGCTGGGGTGTCGATTTTATAACAATGTACAGAAATGTTAGTAAGTTAAAAGTATTAGACTACAAAATTCGGAGAAAAGCGTTAAGTATAATCGTGCTAGTAAATGATTTAGAACATAAAATCATTATCGAAAGTTTTGATGTAAATCAAGGGTGCGGCATAGTCTAAGGTCGTAGAAGTGTTAAAGTATCGAGTAAAAAGAAACGCGTTATAAAACATTTTATTAATAACCAATGGATTAAACGATACACAACATAGAGTAATTATTGATAATTTTAATGTTAAAGCTAAAACCGTGATTGTGTTACTAAGCTACCGTGCCTACCGACAAACATATGAAGAATTTATATTGAAACAAATTTTAGATAGAGAAAGTTTAAACGTTAAGTAATACAGCCGGAATCGATTAAGTTTGGTTATGTAATTACGTATATTACACACAAGGGTGCGGCAGAGCCTAAGATTAGGTTAGCTAAAGTTTTATTTCGGTTAGTTACGGTTTGTAAGAGTTGCGGCAGAGCCTTATGTTCGAAAAAGACCGGTAGAAACAGTTATATCATACGCATGGGATGCGGCAGAGCCTTACGTTGAGTTGAGCGAATTTTATATTAATAACCATTGCGGAGAAATTCCGTTGCGGGGAATCTGTCTAATCACGACGGTGTTGAATAGCTGCCTCCGTGTACGAAATATATTTTAGAATTCATTTGCACTTAAGCCTCCGTTAAAACCATTAACATTTCCGTTTTTTTCGAAATTTTGTTGCAAAATTTGGAGGAGGGGTGACCCCCGGGGTTGAGTTAGACCGAATACAACTTGTTTGACTTTTTAGAAACATTACGTTACATTTTGGTCGGTTATGTAGTTACGTATATCATACGCATGGGTTACGGTCGAGCCTAATGTTAGCCAAAATTTTAATTTTTACTAAGTTCGGATTGGACTCGGGCTGAGCCTTACGTTTGGGTTAGCTTGGTTTTCCGTACAATATAAAACATTTTATAAAAAATAATTCGGGGGTACAGCGAAGCCTAAGTTCGGTCAAGTCCGGCGTTTTGGTTCGGGTAAGACTGTTAGAAACAGTGTATATCATACGCACGGGTTGCGGGAACGCCTATGGTTAGCCTAAGTGCGGTTTGCAAGGATGCGGCAGAGCCTAATTTTGGCCAAAATTTTATTTCGGCTAAGTGCCCTTCGGTCGAACTCGGACAGAACCTTACGTTCGGGTTATCTCGGTTTTCCATACATTAAAACACATTCATAAAAAAATAATTTGGGGGTACAGCAAAGCCTAAGCTCGGTCAAGTCCGGCGTTTTGGTTCGTGGTAAGACCGGTAGAAATAGTGTAAATCATACGCACGGGGTGCGGGGGCGCCTACGGTTAGCCTAAGCTTTATTTCGCCTAAGTACGAATTTCGGGGGTTGCGGGAGAGCCTAATTTTAGCCAAAGTTTTATTTCGGCTAAGTGCCCTTCGGTTGAACTTGGGCAGAACCTTACGTTCGGGTTAGCTCGGTTTTCCATACGTTATAACACAATTTATAAAAATAATTCGGGGTACAGCGAAGCCTAAGCTCGGTCAAGTCCGGCGTTTTGGTTCGGGTAAGACCGGTAGAAATATATTACAAGGGGGTGCGGCAACGCCTATGGTCAGCCTAAGCTTTATTTCGCCCGAGTACGACTTTCGGGGGTTGCGGGAGAGCCTTACGTTTGGAAAATACCGGTTTGCTAGTCTTAATTTCTCTAAGTCCGATTCGGGTTTACGGTTTACTCGGGTTAGCTCGGTAATGTTCGGGGTTATAAAAGTTTCACCTAGATATTTGTCGCATAATATGCGAGATTTAATATCCCGCAAATTCTTAATTGTTTTTAATGTTAGAATTTTTTTTTTTCCAAAACTAAACACAGTTTCAAAGGTTATATAATATATGGGTAAAATTGTATGTAGCCTACTGTCAATCAATAAATACGTTCAGCTACTGTGCCACTCTCCTGCATCGTTGTACAAAACGTGAGTTACTGAAAACTTTACTAACATTAGTAATGCGAGAGTGTACGAATCAAATTGGAATGACGCCAATTATTAGGAGAAATTATTACCTGACTGACGAGTACAGGTATGAAGATAATTCATTTATATGTTTCACAAATAATGACAAACACTTTGAAAATAAAAACAATACAAAATTTATTGTTTAACAATATATCTTTTATTATTTAAAAAAAAGGGATTACATGCCCTTACCAAAATATATAGGACCTTTAACAATACAAATTATTTCAACATTCAAAATTGAGAAAAATCTTCCTTTAAAAAAAATACAAATAAAGAAAAATATAAACAAAGCCTTATTTCTAACAAAGGTGGAACATATTACTTATAATTCTACACAAATCATTAAATAGCTGGCTAGCTCATGAATAAGAAAATGTATAAAAAAATGGAAACATAACTTGTTAAATTAACATACATAAATAAGTTATTTAAAAAAAATACTTAACCATGAAGTCTTAGTTAACAAGTTATACTTTTTAAGTAAAGTCCCTGGAAACGACAAATCAAAGCGCACCTCCCAATACCATTTTAAATATTGGTACAAGAATATTGGTACCATTTTAAAATCTAAATTACATGATAAAGGCAAATTTTACAATATAAATACAGTTAAAGTGCAAATAATTTTTTCATCACTGTTTTTTATAAAGTTATTTTGGTACGGAGTCGCCAAGAACGAAGAAACACATTTCCTTTTGTAGCTTTGTGAAATTTAGTTGGATATGTTTTACTGTACTTCATTTTCCTTGAACACTTAAACCAATAGCGAAACTGAAATAGCATTCGTAATTTGTGTTTTTCTTGTTAAACATACATGTAACTATATGCAGATTTCCCAAGAGGTAAACACCATTGTCTTGTGTTTTTAAGCACTGCCGAATTCAGTAGTAATTTTGTTAGAAATTACTATTCATCAATAAACATTTTCTTTCAACAGTTTGATTTACAAAAGAGTAATTTGACAAGATCAGTCAAATATTCCGTTAAAGATTTTCTTTGACATTCAAAGGACAGGAAAAACCTTGCGTAACAATATTCGACAAGCCTTTGTTAACTGATAGATTTAACTGTTATAATTTTAGATTTGACTTGTTTAGGGTAAGCTATGCACATTGGTAAATTACGTAAAATTGTTTAAATGTTTGGAGAAAATTAGGTATCCTGTTCAGCCTGATTGATATGTTTTAAAAAAAATTCACACAGTGCCAATTGGATCATTCAATAACCGTTAATTTGTCAAACAAGAAGTAAAGTGTTGGTCAGCTGTTCTTTTATTAGCGATACACTAAAATGCAGAGGCATACAAAATACTGTACCCATACAAATTTCCAGCTGTAGTGTATCTGGGAGCCAATATCTAAAACTAGCTTTATCAAACTAACTAAGCAAAGTGTTTAGTTATTCTTAGGCACTAGATTGACTACGGTTTAAGGATATGATTAGTTTTAGGTTGTCATAGAAAAAAATGGCCATACACTAACATAAATGCTTCATATATTTATATATACAGTATAATTTATACAATTTGAATAGTAAAACACTCAAATTAAAATTTGTTCAGGCATTTCTAACTTTTGATGGTACCGAAATTATTTCTGTACAAAGAAGATAATTTGTGTATTTCATAAAGACATGGATTTAAGCTGAAAACATTTTAAACTTAATGCAACGTATTTTTAAATGTTTATATTAAGGAGTACATTAGTTGCAAAATTGTATATTAATAATTCAATAGATTTGAAGTTGTTGTGATTCGTAAAATATGCAAAATAAATAACCACGGTTCTTCTTTTATAAAAACCCTATTTATTTTCAAACTTATTTACAAAAATTAAACCTATTGGCATTTTAATCTATTTATATACTACAGTTAAAAAATACTACAGTTTTATATACTACAGTTTTATAAAAATTACTGATTTGTACAATAAAGGGAAAATCACATGTAATGTATCACACAATGAAAAATACATTTCAATACCATATACCAATTTAACCTGATTTATAATCTTATAACAAATTGAAGTACTGAGAAAATAATGTAAGTCCATCATTGTGACTATGCATTCCAATTCAGCCTCACACATTTTAGCAAATGTCACCCATTTTATGTGAATCAAAGATTTGGTTAATATAAAGAAAAACAACATCATTTTTATTAGGTAGGTGATTTTATGATGCTTTGATAACTCAGCTTTATAGTACCGGTACAGTATTTCAAAAATTACGTGTTTTCTCAATATTTAGTTACAAGGGTTAATAATGACAGTTAGATATTTCATAAAATATGTGGATACATTAGAGTATATGATCCCTAACCTACAATTGTAACGGATTATTTTGTATGTTCCAAAAATTTCAGGAAATAACAAAAACATTTCGTTAATTTCCTTGTGCGCATGTCTAAAATGAAAACGAAATTCAAAGTGCGCAAGTCAGACATGCGCACAATGTTATCAGTCGAGGCATGCGCGGTAGGCAAGACCGCGCAGATAAAACCCCACGCCGCTGAAGTTCAAGGGTCAGTCAGTCGGGTCAGTCAAGTAAGTCAGGCAGCTTTTGTGAATTGTTCAGTGTGTACCAGCGACTGATAGTACGACTACTCGACAAACAGAAGACAACAACACGGTAGGGTACTTCAATACTTGCCTTACGTTTCGATTCTCATGAACTTTGCATTATATAATTAATTAACCTGTGCTTTATATCTAGATTATCTTGTATTGCTTTGCAGCCTTGTAATTAATTATTGTCTACCAGCAGCTTACCTTACCATACCATAATTACTAAACGTGCCGACCATTAACGATAGTTTTACATAATAGTTATAAACGATTATTCTTAAGAACCTTTGCCAACTTACCATTCCTTGGGAATCTATAAAGTTCCGCCTAACACATTAATTACTAAACGTGCCAACCACTAACGATAGTTTTACATAATAGTTATAAACGATTATTCTTAAGAACCTTTTCCAACTTACCATTCCTTGGGAATCTATAAGGTTCCGCCTAACACATTAATTACTAAACGTGCCGACCATTAACGATAGCTTTAAACAATAGTTATAAACTAGTATTATTAAGAACCTTTTCCAACTTACCATTCCTTGGGAATCTATAAGGTTCCATAGGTAGAATAATTATTCATTTACTACTACCCTAATAATTATACCCCATTACACTCAGAGTATTCACCCTACGTTACTTAGAAAATTATCAATCGGTTTTGCAATAGTGCCTTTCCTTATAACCTATCCTGGCTATGATGATTGTGCATTGAGTAGGCTTTAGCCACCGGCACCTGAACTGAGCCTATATCCGACCGCCTTCACACCTCTCGAAGTAATTAACAACTTGACCCTTGGAGCGATTCCCAGCTTCACTGAACTATTCTGGTAACTACGAAAGTAAATTTGACTGTATTTTTCGGAAACTGATATTAAAATTTGTGTGACCGAAAAATACGTCACACAATGACAACCTAAAATTAAACGTACCAACTAAACTACCTTACATTCTCCATTCACTGTATGATTTTAGTTAGTAATCATATATATATATAAATATACATAATATTAAGATTTTAATGAAGTAAGAATAGTAATAATAACAACTATAAATAACAACTATGTATTGTGTAAGTTTCGTTCAGATCACAGAAGTGTAGACACCCAATATAAACAGTAACCATCCGCCAATAAGGAACAATATGCCTCTAATAAAGTGAGTGAAATAGTAGATTCTGCAACAAAATGAACATGTTATAGTTTTTGTAATAAAATTTATTTAAAACTATAAAAGTTTTCTCATCATAGGAGTTCTGACAGTAAACTTAATACTTTGAAAGAAACACATATTTTAAAGGCATTTCTTTTAAATAATTTTACTGTTGCATTTGTATTACACATGACTAACTTCAACTCTATGTAAGACATACAGCAAATTTGAAATAAATTATAATTGGGTTATAAATTCACTTATTTTTTCAGTACTTAGTTATACAAAACTTAATTTATCAATTCATATTAATTTAAAAGTCATACATGGCAAGGCGTTAGTTGTTGGTAGCTTTCAAATGCAACATTGGTGTTTTAATATTTTTCAAATACTGTTTATATTTGAATCTTATTTTAGCGAATATAAAAATAACCTTAAACGCTAGGGTGTTTTATAAACTAAATTAATTCCATCCAGAGTATATAGAGTGATTATAGTATTGAGTCAGGGGTGTATACTGTACTTTATCATCATATTTTATTAAATTCATAACTATGCTAAATCATTAGTAATCCTTCAAACTTCAAAAGTGGAAGAAACGTACAGATCATTTTATGATAAATTGAGATCACGAAATAAATAATATTTTCATGGTTACTTTGATTGGGTTTTAGCTCCACATTATGTTAAATTAGGATTTCCAATCGTATTAATATTGGAAGTGTATTGCAATGAGCAGCTGGAAACATTACTATAAACATAGATTAAAAACAATAACAAATAAATAAATAATAATAATGAAAGTAAGGCGATGCATCGTGGGGAAGGAGGTTAGAGAAAGGTTGTTGGTGATGCCCCAAACAAGCTATGCTACCAGACGCTTGTATTAAAAGCTTGTCTACCAGCTTAAACCAAAATCATTTTAAAGATTTCACAGGTTGCAGTAAAAGCTTCTACTCACTATGTACAGTCGTTATTTACTAATGGGGGTGATTTCAGCATTCGCTTCAATAGACTCACAACACAACAACTCAATACATTTTTTACATTTTGAAATCGCATACGGTTTGCGCACAAACCAATAGCTCGATAACTATTGCAAAAAAAAGATCAATATTTATTGGGTAATACCTGTTACGCAAGGAGGAGTAAGTCAGTTTTAGTAGGTCGCTAGGTTTAGTTTAGGTTAGTAAAGCAAGAATGTTAAGGATAAGAATTGCCATGGTATGGTGAATTGTGAAAGATGTGGATAGAACACAGTACACGTTACGATATACCAAGCAAGTAGAACAAGTAGTGCATTAGACAACAATAACGGAAAATTGAGAAGGATAAATATATAAAAAGGGGGAGAAACAAGAAACCTGGTATTTTAGCCAGTAGTGAGAGAGGGAGGACGACGTCAGAGGAAGGGACCGACCTATCCGGGGGCCAAATAATATTATTAATGGTGAGGGTAACCTTGTGAATTCTTGGGAATGTGATTAAAATAGTAAATTATATTATTTAAATCGAATTGGGGGATAGTTAATACTAATTGAAATATATGATTGGGTCTGCAAAAGTAAGCTCCTGAATTCAGTTTTGATTGTGAGTTGGATATTAAGAATTAGTTTTAGCATCAATGATACTGTAATGAAGACGAAAGATTAAGTCACGAAATCTGGGGTATTGTAAATAACTAAAGATCTGTGATGATATGGAAAGTAAGTTCAACTATATATATGTTATATTTATATTATGTATATAAGTAAACATAAGTAAATATTATGTTATTATGTATATAAGTAGTATTATGTACATAAGTAAAATATCTGTACCACTGAATTTAATGATTACATCCTTCATATCCCATCATACACTGTTGGGATAAAGAGCCAAGCGGGTTGCATTAGAAACGTTCACTGAGCCATGTAATACACCAATGTTGTTGTTATTAAACGAAGAATAGAAAACTTGTCTACCATTAATCTCATTTACTTTCCAATAAAACGTTACAAACCATGGTTTACTAAATATCATTAATTTGCAAGATATTAATACTAATTGCAATTAATAATTTTTTACACTCAAAAACGTTTTTAATTAAATTAATAAATCCTTCAGAAATTAACTACACAAAAATTTACTTTCTTTCGATTTTTTAGAACTTAGAACTGAATTTACACACTTTATTCTCCTAAACAATATTCTTGATTCTCCTAAACAATATGTGTGTACTTGTATGGTTGTAGCCCATTAAAATATTTATAAAAACATAACAACTTCAAAGTAATCGATAAAGCATACATGTACTTCTAACTAAATTGGTTTTTCAATATATTTATAATAATATCTCTATGCCTATATTCTAACTGGAGCTCTTATTCACAATTCCTGTAACACTCTTTATATATTGGTGTTGTTTAAATTATGGGAAGTAAGGCTAACTCTACTTTGTATGTCCGATGGTGATAGCTGAATGCTAAACTAAACGAGAAGGTTGAAACACAAACATACATAATGTAAATAGAAATACTCCCTTACTTCAAACTTCGTTTCCTGGCTTGAGGCAATGTGTCTATTGGATCTTTAAGTAAGTAAACACGGCCTCCTCTCAAAGCATTTCTAAGGAATTGTTCGTACGTGTACTTAGACAAATCAAAATTGAAAAGCTGTTTGTCTTTTCCATTCATTAATGCCCATACTTCATCAACATTATCATCTACAAACTTATATTCCTTGAGAGAATATGGAGCCACAGCTTTATTGGCTATGTACACTTTTCTGTAGGCATATAAGAATCTGAAACAGAATGATAATATTATATGTTTGTACTTCATTAAAGGAAAATATTTGTTTATGTATGTTTACAATTTTATCGTCTTACTAAACGCGGTATTTTCGCTTGAATATCTGTGTAGATTCATGTTTCTTTTATATGTAAATATAACTCTGAAACAAAGACAATACTTGTAATATACGAGTATTATACAATAATTGTTATCACAACTTGTGGCTCGCGCCCGCTTGTGTTGCTTAACTATTTACATTCAAGAACAACAAATATACATCAATCGGCTCTAGCTGTCGGCCATGTTGGCTGACACTCCATAAGACCAATGTTAAGTTAAAATCCAAATTTTTCCTTTATTTTTGATCGGATAAAATTATGAACGATATGTAATTCATGAAATGGCTTTTCCAAAACTAAGAAACATATTTTGTTTAATATTTATTAACAATTTAAAACATTGATTTTCAATATATTTGTATGTTGTCACTATTAATTATAGCAAAAAACTACCAAGCCATTCGCATGAAGAATTTCGTCCCCAAGAGTTTGGTATTTTTTTTAAAACGCTATTTGAACAATTGCAGGTTTTAAATGGATTTAGGCTGAGCAATGTCCGTGTAACCTACCGCCGCTATAGGGTGATTTTAAATATTTTTTTACGTTGTGACTATTAATTATAGCGAAAAATGACCAAGCCATTCGGATGAAGAATGTTGTCCCCAAGAGTATGGTATTTTTAAAAAAAAACGCTATTTGAACAATTGCGGGTTTTAAATAGATTTAGGATGAGCAATGTCCGCGTAACCTACTGCCGCTACGCTGGAGTCGCAGGTTGCTTTCTGTTTTACTAAAACCGACCCTTAACTAAAAAATTTACATAAAAAAAATAAAAATACAATATTTTGTTTGGTAAATTTTATTTCATCTAATAATACTTGAATTTTAAATAATGTAAAATGTTATCCTTATGTAACACTGTACAAAGATTTATTTATTTATTATTTAATTATTTAAGTTTATTATTGTTATTTTGTTTATTCAATGAAGCTCTTTATTGTCTATATTAGAACAGAATTTTTTTTATTTTTGTGATAATTTGTCTACAATTTGGTGACGTGGTCCTCATTGTCTGCAATTACACGCAATAAACAGAGGTCCTAAAATGTAGAAGACAAAACTAAATAAAGAATACCATACCAGCAATAAAACTTGCTAACTATACTTGTATACGATAATATGTTTGTATAAATACCTTGTTATACTGCTCGCAGCCCGATGTCTCTTTATGTCGGTGACGACCGTTTCATCTATTTTATTCAGGCATTGTCAAACCGAATTTTTGTTCTTTTTGCATTCAATTTAAATGCGCGTCAACTCTAAAATACACATAATACACTACACAACATATAAACATACATCACAACACTTTGAACAAGAAACATGTAAACAAACATGTCATAGTACCACTCCTTCGTATATGCACGTGTTCACTCATTCATTGCTTGGTTAATTCTGAAATCACTAGTGATGCGGGGGTTGTGTTGGCCTATTGAAGGGGTTTAACTTAATGGTGCTGTCAAAAATAGTATTCGATTGAAAATGGATTTTTGCATTTAATAAAGCGGATGAGTCAGAAATGGTTTGTTTGTAAATCTGAAATTCCTCTAAGACATTAATTATTGGCCCTTTGTTGGAACATTTATGTAATATTTGCAAATTGCTTTCTAAGTTGATTCTAAAAGGTGTTCAGCGAATTTGGATTTAATTGGGTTAAGGTTTCTTTTATGTAAATGTTATTTAAATCTGGTTTTAAATGATCGTCCCGTTTGGCCGATATAATTTTTAGGGCAAGATAATCTATATGTACGCCGCTTTCGTTAAATGTGCATATTTCTTTATTTTTATTTTTGTGTTTTAATGATTTCCTAAATTATTCCTTGGTTTGAATGCTAATGAGTATCCATGTTTTCTTTTTATATCCTTCCTGCAACACTTTCAAATAGACCATTGTAATCCATGCTGATATATTTTCTTTTGTGGTAGATTTGCGTTTCTGAGTTTTACTCTTAACTAATTTGTCTATTTTTCTGTAGTCATAACCATTCAAAACATTATTTATATTGTTTTATAATATTAATTTCCTGATTAACGTCAGATATATTCATGGGTATGTTGATTGCTTTATTTACAAAGCCATTTTATGATTGTGAGGTGATGCGTGTATTTATGGTTAGTCTGTGTAGGTTTCCTGTATACTTTAAAATTTAATTTGTTATTATCTTTAATTAAGGTTAGATCCAGAAAATTAGAAAAAAGTTTCTAATTCACTGGTGAATTTGACTGATGGGTGTATTCCATTTAAATAATTGTTGAACACATTTAACTGTCTTTTAGTACCCGTGAATAGACAAAATCGTGTCATCGACGCATCTATAGCAAACAAATTTTAATTTTTGAAATTGGTTCGAAGAATTCATTATGTAATGAGTTTCCACATTGTTGAGAAATATTTCTGCCATCATACTAGAGAATGGAGAACCCAAGGCTAGTCCTTTATTTTGTATGTAAAAATCATTGTTAAATACAAAGTAATTTTGTTGTAAACATGTTCTAAGGAGCTTTATGAGTTCTTCCAACATAACTGGTTCCATGGTATTATTTTCTAAAATTTAGTTTTTTTATAATTTCTATTGTTTCTAATATTGAGACATTTGTATACAGATTTACAATATCAAACGATATTAGTGTGCTGTTTTTGTTTAATTCAATATGGTCCAATAAATCAATTAAGTCCGGACTACTACTTATTGAATAGTTATGTTTGAAGGTTATGTTGTTTTTCAGTTTTTGGTCCATTCTTTTTGACAGCTTATACGTAGGTGTGTTAATGAAATTAACTTATATGGGAATCAGCTTTATGGATTTTCGGCAGAAATCTCAATTTAGGTGCCGACGGTTTAATCATTTTTATTTGTGTTTTTTGGTTGTTGTCTAAAGTGTGGTAAAATGTATCGGACTGCGAGTAGTATAACAAGATATTTGTATAATCATATGATATATATCCAGTCCATAAGGCAACAACAAAAAAGAAAACAGTTGTATACAACTGTTATAAAGCTTTTACTATGAAAGATTGCATCCGCTTAAGAAGGGCAGTGCTAATCTTTAAATCTCCTGTTCTCCTAACCTTTAATCTATGTATGTTATATTAATTATTGAATCTGAAATTTCTTCTAATTACAAGTACATAATACAATTGTTAATTTAAACTCTAACACCTCTTCTTTTAATTAATCATTATTTATTTGAATTATTCACTATAGTACTAACTTGATATTACAAAACTTATTAAATATTATTGATACATTTATTTGAATGACTTTAAGTTGCTTCGGTGACTGATTTCGATTACTTATGAAGTGTTTTAGAACCCTCTCTTCAGTTAATCCTAATAAACCAGTCCCATTACAATTATTTATTAATGAATTATTATTTATTGTATTTTCAATTTATTTTAATGTTACTTATGATATAATCTTCTTGATATGATTTCGTTTGTTATTTAATTTTAACCCTCGAGATCTGTCTTAACAATCAAATGAAATTTTATATCTACTTACATAATTTTTTGATCTCTCCCACTCTCATACACTTTGCACTCTTATTTTGATGATTTTATACACTCCACTTATTGACTTTTATATATTTTATTTTAACACTGCATTTGCACCTTTGATGATTTTTTTATGTATTAATATGATGATTTTAATTGTTAAAATGATGATTTGAATTCTCTGATTATTTAATGGTTAAATGACTTTTGTTGAAAATATTAGACTAGGGCATTTTAAAAGTTGTGGTCTTGAAGTAACTCTTCCGGCAGTTCTTAGATGATAGACCTCGTGTTCTCTCCAAAATTTCCCCACCACACAGTTTCACGCATTCTAATTTGTTTTTGATTGGACTGTTTGAATTTTATATTGTTCTGATTGGCTTTCCGGTTTTACAGATTTAGCAGTATTTATCGCGTGTCTGTACTCGTTGATTCACACCGAATAACGCAAAGCAGTGTATTTGTGTCTTAAGTAATTTAAGCTGGTACATCCGTTGTAACTTCCTGTTAAAATAATCTTACAAAGCTAGTCTGGCCTGTTTCTGTAGATTCATTTATTATGAATTTATTTAAATTTTATTTTATAATATATTATTATAATTATTTTGTTGATGCTGATGTTTCAGACATTGGGTATTTGTGTTTCAAGTATTGGTGTTTACTTAACAATTTTTTAATAACACTGAGTTTTCCATTTTAAAATGACGGTGTTAACCATCCATATAACAAAGTTTAGTCATCGCAGATTTATTTGGCCTACTAAAATTTAAATGAGAAAAATTTTCTTTGTCTTCATGCTTCTTTTTACTTGGCCTATATTTTTTTGCGATACATTTAAAAGTTTACTCGTATATAATATATTCCAAATGATTTGTCCTGTTCTTGAATTTTATCTTTAGGATTTAATAATATTTTACAAAGTTGTTCTCAGCTGATATATCTACATTTAAATTTTCACATTTCGTTAGCGATTTTTTAAACAATATTAGATAGTGGTGAAGCAAAACCCATCGCTTTTGGTGCATGTTTTACTTCCAGAGTAGATCCTCAGTTCCTTAATTTTCTTGAATTTAATTTTCTTGACTATGTTGTCTATAAGTTTTTTAGAATAACCATTAAATATTGCGAAACCATAAACAATAATAATACGTATAATAATTAAATATATATCGTTCTTTACACTACTGCGCTGTGCACGCCCCACTCCTCACCCACACATGTGGTTTGATTTCATTCCTCTCTGTTACGTTGTTGAAGTTAGTTGTTTTTTGTGTTTAGTGTGTAGTTTAGTGTTTAGACCATGGCGTATATCGTTCTTTACACTACTGCGCTGTGCACGCCCCACTCCTCACCCGCACATGTGGTTTGATTTCATTCCTCTCTGTTACGTTGTTGAAGTTAGTTGTTTTTTGTGTTTAGTGTGTAGTTTAGTGTTTAGACCATGGCGTATATCGTTCTTTACACTACTGCGCTGTGCACACCCTAATCCTCAACCGCACATGTGGTTTGATTTCATTCCTCTCTGTTAGTTCTTGAAGTTAGTTGTTTTTTGTGTTTAGTGTGTAGTTTAGTGTTTAGAAAGTGAGTGTGATTAATTGCGAATTAAAATGAACAAAAAGTTAACTGATTACTTTTCACATTCGGGCGACAGTAAAATACTTAAACTCACGGTTATTTGTGAGAATAACCTCATTCAACCGTCGTCTAACACTGCGAGTGAATCACTTACTTCTGAAAAGG
>JAGFPH010003981.1:75428-92648 GCA_018207615.1 Philaenus spumarius | reverse complement strand
ACCAAGTGCCTCTTTTTATGAAGTGTAGTTATTTCAATGTTATCGTGGCAGGTTATCACCCTACTACTGTAATTACTGAAAAACCATAATCTTGAACCTCAATAAACATAGATCAGTTTATTTAAATCAATTAATAATAACCAAGAATTAATTAAATAATATAATTGATATTGATTCCAAAGGGTGCTAAAGTGGTGTCGGGGCCGAAAAACTTTTGTCGGTTTTTCGCTTATAACTTCTAAACTAAGCGGTTTTAGACCAAAACATTTATTTTTTTAAATTTTTGTATCCTTAAACTTCTTCTTAAACCTAATATTAACCGAGATACAGCCGATCAAAGTTAGAGAGATTTTCTCAAAATGGCAAAAATTGGCACAAAACCTTCGTTTTTTGCCGTCTTACTATCAATTACCATCATCGTTTAGAAAATTAAAATTTCTAAACGATGATTACATGGTATTTGTTTTTTTGAGATTGGAAGATTTTTAGAGGTTGAAATATTCCATACAATCACGCGTTACAAATGTATTGTCGCGGCACGGAGTGACTGCACTATAGTGTAGTCTGCCGGTTGTACGGTTAAAGAGGTCTGCACCACTCAGAGGAACCCCTCCCCACCCGCGTGTTCCAACATGTCGATATTTATGAGTGATTACCATAATTATCGTAGAACTGATGGTAATTGATAGTAAGAGGGCGAAAAACGAAGGTTTTGTGCCAATTTTTGCCATTTTGAGAAAATCTCTCTAACTTTCATCGGCTGTATCTCGGTTAATATTAGGTTTAAGAAGAAGTTTAAGGATACAAAATTGTAGCAAATTTACTGCTCTACAACTTTGAAAATAAATGTTTTGGTCGAAAACTGCAAAGTTTAGAAGTTATAAGCGAAAACCGCCAAATGTCCGAACATTTTGAAGTTTTTCGGCCCCCCCAAAATTAGCACAGGGTCCTCGAGTTGGAAAACTTGACAGAGTCATTCCACAGTACCCCTGAACAACCTGTAAAAGTTTCATTAACTTCGGAATTTTTTCCAGGTACAATGTACATATCTACTGGACTAAAAGTATGGCATGAAGGACTTGTTTTCAAAGCAGCATGTTTCCGGGGAACTATTGCCGCCTGATCCAGTCATTCCTTACAGACAAGAAATTTTTAGTAATGACGGAAAATGTCTCAATTGGCCCTCTACTCTGTACGAGAAGAAGGTAGTGTACTGGCAATTATTATTTACCTGTTATAAACAGTAAATATTGCAATTTCAAATAATTCCTCAATAACTATATTTGCTGATAATAGTGTGATATTTGCTTTAACTAAATCACAAGCTGAAGCATTAGGAAATCTCCAGTCAGCCTTGAATCAAATAACTCGGTAGAACACTAAACAATCAAAGCCAACTAAAATCTACTTAAGTGACATTTTTACTGCGGCACACTAGCTGAATCCTAGTTAGAC
Organism: Philaenus spumarius; assembly: GCA_018207615.1. NCBI lineage: Eukaryota > Metazoa > Arthropoda > Insecta > Hemiptera > Aphrophoridae > Philaenus > Philaenus spumarius. Next base: position 91,193 of record JAGFPH010003981.1, on the reverse strand, counting down.
ATCCAGTTAGATATCATGTCGAGTTATATAGACTCCCTCTGACCTAGATAAGTGGCCAGTGGTTTTGGATGCTCTGCTCGTTGATAGAATGGTGGTTATAACGGCCACGGAATTCGAAAAGGCGACATCTTTGGAGACTCACACGCCCGGACACGGAAACTGATATTTTGGATAAGCAAACCGATGGTGCACTCCTTTTCATTAAATATAAAACGTAAAGCCATTCTGTTCTGGATAGATAATAATATTCAGCTTGCTCTATCTTGGGGTTTAGAATTTGGGCTTTGATTTAATGTGTTAATATAATATATATAGGTAAAATTGTGATTGTATGTTTAAAGATTAGATATTTAATAATTAGAATGCCACTGAAAAAATTCTATTATTCTGTTAAAATACCAAGTATTTTATGGTATTTGGACATTTGGTGTAATTAAAAAACAATTTACCAGAGTTATTACAATTGGAAGATTGTTAAGTTGTTTTATGAATATTTGGATATTTGAGATAATTTTAAAGACAATTTGGATTATATAAATTAGTTGAGTTTAATTGTTGTTCAGATTTTTAAATAGCCAGTTAATTTCACCATAAAGATTTCTCTTGTTCTCTTCTCTCGAAAGTATGTATACAATTTGTTTGAAGGATTAATACGATTTGTTTAAGATCAAATAAACTAGTTATAATAGGAATATATATTGCATATTAATGGCAGAATGTTTAAATAAAATGAATATATAATATGTGTTACTTTTATTATACATTGATGTTTAATATTCAATGATTGCCTTGTTTAATTTAAGAATGTGAGTATATAATTTGTTAAAAATTAAGTAAACATATATGTTTGGTGATTATTTCGTACTGTTATAATCGTTAATTACGAGATTAAGAACTATTAACATTTGATACCAAACATATATATGCAACTTCCCAAACATATACATAAATATGCGTTCAGTTGCACATTCTATTCTTCCTTCCTCAAAAACAATTTATTATCTTCAAGGCACAAGAAGACAAATATCTGTGATATTATTAACAAATATCTGTGTTTTAAAATTAGATGAATTAATTTAGTAATTGAATTCTAAACGGATAGCTATCAGATAATACGCTTTCTTTACAGTTCGAGTTACGTAACCATTAGGAATTTGCCGACGCAGCGTGACGGACATTTTTAATACATGCGACCTACTTCGGAAAACATCTAAAATAGGGCTACCGACTTGAATTAATAAAAACAAGAGTTTCAAACGTTTATGTAAATTAATTTACCGTTAGAGGAAATAAGGGTTTTAAAGAAGGACGAAGTGGCAAAAGTTTTTTGAAGGCTTGCGCGTTTCAGAGCAGGTAGATCTTGAATTTGTGTGGTCAAACTTACTTCTGATGAGAATTAATTTGGATTCTGGAAGGAGTTCGGAAGATATTACTAAAAATTACGACAGCTTATTAATACAGAAATACGTGGAACAAAACACGACAAACGCGACATTATAGGAATCATGTGTTTACGACCCGGTTTACTTTGGTTTGGGATCAGGGAAAAATAAAGAAATCAAAGGAAATTTCCAGCACGATGACCAAACCTTTAACACTTTTTGATCCTGGTAAATTTCTTGGTACCTCATGGGAAAACATTTTGAGTCATGGTAAGCGATTCGAACGTGCATCCTCAGCGAATAGTTGGATGGACGAAAATTATATACTTTCCGACATATATGTATCTTGACGGAATAGCATTTAAATATTTTTAACGAAAACTCGAAAACTTTACTTGGGCACGTTTAGCACAGTTTTTGCCTCTACTCAGGAAAAGGAATTGCTTTTGATGAAACTCCACAATCGAGTTCAATTAGCAAACGAAACGGTTATTCAATATTTGACTGAGATAGAACGTTTGGATGGTAACATGTCGTAGAAAAAGCTTTGTGCTTATATAGAGAAAGGGTTAAATCCGTCACTGTTACAACAGATAGTTATGCTAGGCATTACCACTTTAAGCAAACTAAGCAAATATTAAAGCTTATGACAGAGCTATTTACCTGATGCGGGAGCTTTTAGGATGCCATTCGTCGGATAATACAGCTGAAGGACGTGCTATAGAAATGGACGACAAAATTAATAAGGTTATGACGATGTTAAATAAATTACGAATGAACACAAACACCCCAAAAGGCAGGTTACCTATAATACGGTAACAATACGGATAGGGAACATAGGAACGGACAAGTGCAATTTCAAACAAGTAGATCGCCGCGTAGGGAAGGTTCATACGACAATCAATGGACACAAGATTGCGGGAGAATGATGAACGAAGAGGACCAGAAAGACAGTCAAATATCGTGCAGCATGACAGGTACCCATCACGACAACATACTTGTTGGATATGCAACAAGGCAGGGCATATTTTGAGAGATTAAAAGTAGAGTCCGCAGTGATATAGTGTAAAATAGTGTGGAGAAGGTCATTGACCTTTAGCCACGCCCACCTTTTGGGTCTTTTTTGGTTCCTAACCTAAGTCACCCCTTTTTTGGGTATATTTCGTTCTAAAATAACGTAAGCCACGGCCACCTTTTTTGGGGATTTTGGATTTTTTGGCGATTTTGGATTTTTGGGTGATTTTGGGCCGCCATCCTTTTTTGACCACCATCTTGTTTTGTAATACCTGTAATTAATAATTAATTTTAATTTAATTATTTGCTTTGAAAAAAGTTTGGGTGTCTCCGAGAGTCGAACCGGGTACCTCCATGAGTACTCTCTTAAGAAGTATATAAGTTTAACATTCGTCACTAATCTTGTATGAGATATAAGTGTTATAGTGTATTTGGGATACAATATAAAATATATTATAATAACCCGAACACTACCGATCGTCCCACAGTCCAACCGAAGAGCACTTAGACGAAATTATGAAAAGCAAGTGTTACAGTGTACTTGGGATATAATATAAAATACCAACCCAACAATATCCCAATAATTTAATATAATACAGGGTGCGGCAAAACCGACTAAGCAGTTTCTATCGATTACCACTCGGGCTGTGGTGGGGGTAGGAAGTCGCGCATAGTCTGTTGTTGTTCCGTTGGCAATCCCATTTCAGTAGCCAACATGGTTTGGACCGGTGCACATCGTGGGTTCGCCGTACGGGCGTATTATGAAAACAACAGATCTGTGATCGCTACACAACGAGCATTTCGGCGACGGTTCAACATTACGCGCAACAATGCCGTTCCTAATGCAACCACGATTCGGTCCTGGGTTTGACAGTTGGAGGAAACTGGTAGCACACTAAGAACAGATACACATAGCAGACGCATATCCATAAGAACACCAGAACATGTGCAGCGGGTGAGAACAGCAGTTCAACAATCACCGATGCGTTCTGCACGAAAACATGCTGTTGCATTGGGGATTTCAGACCGCAGTTTGAGAAGAATTCTGCAGTTCGATTTGATGTTCCATTACTTCAAAATAATGATTGCTCAAGAATTGCGCCCAGCAGACTATGCTAAGCGTAAAAATCTGTGTGAGCAAATGCTTTTTGCGTTCTTCAGTAGCGACGAGGCACATTTTCACATAAGTGGATACGTGAATAAACAGAATTTTCGCTACTGGGCTGAACATAACCCCAGAATTACTCAAGAAAGACCACAACATTCGCCTAAAGTGACAGTGTGGTGCGCCGTATCGCAATTTGGTGTGATAGGACCGTACTTTTTTGAAGAGGAAGGCGTAACCGTTACCGTGAATTCCACACGTTACGTTTCAATGTTGCAAAATTTTCTGCAACCCTGAATTGACGAGATTGTTGAAGAACATGTATTGGGGGACTTTTGGTTCCAACAAGACGGAGCTACGGCTCACACAGCTCGAATTTCACTTTGTGTTTTGAGAGAAATGTTTCGTTGTGTAGCGATCACAGATCTGTTGTTTTCATAATACGCCCGTACGGCGAACCCACGATGTGCACCGGTCCAAACCATGTTGGCTACTGAAATGGGATTGCCAACGGAACAACAACAGACTATGCGCGACTTCCTACCCCCACCACAGCCCGAGTGGTAATCGATAGAAACTGCTTAGTCGGTTTTGCCGCACCCTGTATAACCCGAACAATACCGATCGTTCCCGAGCCCAGCCTATTCGCACTTAGTCAAAATTCTCGCAACAGACTCGCAAACCGATCTTTTCCGAACGTAAGGCTCTCCCGCATCCTTGCAAGCCGTACTTAGGCGAAATAAAACTTAGACTAACCACAGGCGCTGCCTCAACCCCTTGTAATATATTTCTACCATTCTTACCCGAACTAAAACCCGGACTTGACCGAGCTTAGGCTTCGCTGTACCCTTGTAATGTAAGGTAAAATACATTATATAACCCGAACTAAACCCGGACTTGACCGAACTTAGGCTTCGCTGTACCCTTGAAATATAAGGTAAAATACATTATATAACCCCGAACATTACCGAACTTACCCGAGTCCAATCGAAGTGCACTTAGTCAAAATTATTGCTTCGATCTTTTCCGAACGTAAGGCTCCGTCGCATCCTTGCATACCACACTTATCCTTACCTAAATTAACCTAACCTTAGGCTCTGCCGCCACCCATGTATATGATATATGTAATTACATAACCGACCAAAATATAACGTAGTGTTTCAACCGGGGATTGGGGGCAACATCATTCAGGGGGCCCCCTACATTCAGGAGCCCAATAAATTCTAGGGGTCTCATCATTCGAAGGCCCCATTCATTCGAGGTCCCCGAGGTTAACCTAACTTATCTTATCCTACCCTCGGAGACCGCACCGGTTATTATTAGATACGTGATAGCTCGCAATTTGTACTATTGGATGTACACGCAGGCAGCTATTCAGCGCCTTCGTGTATAGACAGATTCCCCAAACAGTTGGTTGAAAGTATATAAACTTAATTTTGTAAACTCACGCAATGGTCACCATTAGATCTACACGCAGGCAGCTATTCAACTCGTGCGCGTCATCATGCAACGGTTAAAAGATTTAATTCTAGATCTGATAGTGGTTGCTCTAAATTAGTGAAATACAACACTTAGGCCAAGACTTACACTTGTTAGAGTGCATCCGCTGTACTGTACAGTGGACACGTAAGCTCTAACTTATTTGTGCTACCGGTGAGTAAACATTTATTAATTTTCTCTCTGTGATTTATAATTGTCCATAATTTGTGCTTAATTGTTTAAATATTATTTCTAAACTTTTAGTTTTATCTGTGTTTTAATATTAATTGGTCAAAACTTTTACATTTTAAATTCAAAACTATATATTTTAAACTTTAAATATTCAAAACATTTACATTTAAAATTCAAAACTATATATTTTAAACTTTATATATTCAAAACATTTACATTTTAAATTCAAAACTATATATTTTAAACTTTATATATTCAAAACATTTACATTTAAAATTCAAAACTATATATTTTAAACTTTATATATTCAAAACATTTACATTTTAAATTCAAAACTATATATTTTAAACTTTATATATTCAAAATATTTACATTTAAAATTCAAAACTATATATTTTAAACTTTATATATTCAAAAGTTTACATTTTAAATTCAAAACTATATATTTTAAACTTTATATATTCAAAACATTTACATTTTAAATTCAAAACTTTATATTTTAAACTTTATATATTCAAAACATTTACATTTAAAATTCAAAACTATATATTTTAAACTTTATATATTCAAAACATTTACATTTTAAATTCAAAAATATATATTTTAAACTTTATATATTCAAAATATTTACATTTAAAATTCAAAACTATATATTTTAAACTTTATATATTCAAAATTTTACATTTTAAATTCAAAACTATATATTTTAAACTTTATATGTTCAAAACGTTTACATTTTAAATTCAAAACTATACATTTTAAACTTTATATATTCAAAACATTTACATTTTAAATTCAAAACTATATATTTTAAACTTTATATGTTCAAAACGTTTACATTTTAAATTCAAAACTATATATTTTAAAATTTATATATTCAAAACGTTTACATTTTAAATTTAAAACTTTATATATTTTAATTTTATACATTTTAATAAAATGTCTGCTGCTTACATTGTGATGACTTTGGAGTCATATGTAACAAATTTTCGCCTTCATATAGGTAAGAAAGGGGGGTTTACGTCACTTTCGACTACCTCGTTTCAACTACCTTTTCAAGGTCACGGGAAATAACTTAATCTCTACTTAAAATAATTTTGTCGGGAAGGAGGTAACAAACTACAAAGAATATTATTTTAAAACTTTTTAGTTTTTGATGAAAATATTTATAGTAATTATTGTATTTATAATTGAATATCAAAATATTCTTTAACATTTTTTTTCAAACTGAACCATTTTTTCAGTTGGTGAGAAAGTGAACATTTTGGGGGTTTTACCATCGTCTGGTAACATATAGGTTCATGTTTTAAATAACATCATTATCCTAATACAAGTAAAAGTTTGTGCTTCATTTTTATTGTTTTTAATTTCTAATAACTATAGATGTATAAAAATAGGCCGTTGTTAAGTTTAGACATTCAACATAGCTACTGCATTAATAATCATCCTACAACCCCCGCTAATAATTATACAACGTATAATATAGAATCACGGATAACACAGCTTTGAAAATATTTGTAAGATTTAAAATGAAAAACACCGGACGCTTGCAATAAATAATAGTAAGGAGTGTAGGGAGTAGCTGCCGTTGATTAAACTCACACAACAGTTCAATAACATTGTTAGAGATTTAGTTGAACCATTCATGCAACAATCATCTAGAGATAATTATTGTGCGATAAAGAGAGTAGTAAAAGGTATATTTCAAAATGTTTAGTTAAATTACAACTCAAAGATTGTATTATGAACAATTTCAATCTTTTCTCAATGATATGTTCTCAGAGCCTCTGAGAACATTTCAGAGTATGGAGATATACTCAACTATTTAGACGTTCGTTGGCTTGGTAAAACAAAAGTTCTTAAGAAAGTGTTTGTTCTTAAAAATCATATTTCTCAGTTCATGAACTGCAAATGCAAAACAGTTCATCAGCTCAATAATCCTGAGTGGATAACTAAATTAATTAGTATTTTCCCTGGCAGTTCCATGCACCTTAACAACACTTTAAATTGTAGATATAATAAGGTCCATTCTTTTACGAGTATTGGACCAAATAAACTTTAAATCAGAGATATGTTTATTGAAGGTCCAGTTTCAAATGATAAGTTTAACAACTTTCCTAAAATGTTCTCTACAAACTTATAAACAAAGAGAAATATAAAATTATATTGTCTCTCTAAAGTGTGATTTTAGTAACAGGTTAAACAATTTCAAATCAAATCGACATTCGTTCCGGGTCTTTCTACGCAATTTTATTAGTGTTGACGTTGGCAAAGGTGAATTGCAAAGTTTAGGGATTTCAAAGAAATGTTTTGGAATACTTGATCATTGAAATTTTATCATTTTATAAAATGAAGAATACAAAATAAAAAGTGAGAAATAATATTTTGTTTTATTCGCATTTAGAGAACAGCCTTTGAATCTCTTCTTCCAACAGCTGATATTTGTATATTAGAGAAACGAACTTTTAATTGAGCTCATTTAACTTTTATCATGCAGACTGGTAGGTCTGCGAAAAACCCCAAACCGAAAGACCAACGACGGCACTGCATATATTTCTCTGCACAACTTCCCTTTGATGTTGCGCATGCCGCCGATGCATTTTACACAAAAACTATAAGGATAATCAAAAAAGTACAAGAATAACTTTCTTCATGAATTTTGAAGCTCTTTAAAATGAGCTATTAACGAAGTTTCTAGGTTGCAAAACGACTGAGATAGACGAACTCAGTTTTTGAATAATTTGACAAAAAATGATTTTCCTGTTGCATCCAAAATAGAAAAAACTACCCTGTCGATTTTGATGAAATTTGAAATACTAGTTCGTTATAGTGTTTCCTAGTGCAAGTCGTCGCCAAATTTTGAAAATTTTGAAATTAGCACTCCCCCCATTTGGCGCCCCAAAATTTTGAAAAATTAGCTAAAAAGTGCAAAAGGCAAATCCTTGGTACTCAAGCGAGCTCCATGCAAAATTTCTGAAAAATTTAATAACTTCAACGGGCTCTGTGGGTCACACAAGATTTGACACACATAGCAAATTTTATGCACCTCATTGTACATAACTACTTCAATTTACATATCATAACAAAAAAAAATATCTGATATCCTTACCCAAAAACCTTCAAAAAAGAAAATTCGTTTAAAAACCCCAAACGAAATGACCTTTATTTACCCATAAAAAAAATCTGATATCTACAATGCCCTACAAAACAGAGCATAGTCGCAAAACTTGACCTCTGTATAGCCAAAAAAAAAAATTACAGTAACAAAATAGTACTGATATCGCCAGTGGAGGAAACCCCTGTTATGAAGATCGTTTAGTCCCCACTACCCAATACCTCTGTCAGAAAATTAAATCTTGTACTCCCCACGCCCCACTGTCTCCCTCAGAAAATAAAATTTACCTGGCTCCAAAAATTTCTATTTTTGAGGTGCACAAGTCTGTTTCCTATAGTGATTACATTTCACGATCTATAATTTATAAGGTGCTGGTGAGTGTGAGATTGATGTTGATTTTCACGGTGATTAAATTTAACGGTTCTAAAGTTGACTTATTTTTATAATTTATAAGGTGGGACAAACCGAGTTAAATCTCTCACTTATGACCGTTCACTCATAATCACCGTGAAAATCAACAGCAAACTCACACCTTATAAATTATAGATCGTGAAATGTAATCACTATAGGAAACGGACTTGTGCACCCCAAAAATTGAATTTTTTTGGAGTGTTGATTTTCACGGTGATTAAATTTAACGGTTCTAAAGTTGACTTATTTTTATAATTTATAAGGTGCTAGTGAGCTTGATTTGGAAACAGACTTGTGCACCCCAAAAATTGAAATTTTTTGGAGCCAGGTAAATTTCATTTTTTGAGGGAGACAGTGGGGCGTGGGGAGTACAAGATTTCATTTTCTGGAGGTATTGGGTAGTGGGGACTAAACGATCTTCATAACAGGGGTTTCCTCCGCCGGCGATATCAGTACTATTTTGTTTCTGTAATTTTTTTTTTTTTTTTTTGCTATACAGAGGTCAAGTTTTGTGACTATGTTCTGTTTTGTAGGGCATTGTAGATATCACTTTTTTTTATGGGTAAATAAAGGTCATTTCGTTTGGGGTTTTTAAACGAATTTTCTTTTTTGAAGGTTTTTTGGTAAGGATCTTAATTTTTTATGAAATTTATTGAATTTTTAAAAGTGTATTAAAATATCTAATTGTATGTGTACAATTCAAATAACAATACATATTCAATTGAGTTTAAAATTAATGTTTGAAATGTACTGTTAAATGTAATCCAGCAGAATAGTTTCAAGAAATCTGTATTTTTGCATACCGTCATTACAAAAGTTTACTATACAAGATTAAACATGTATTACATAAATTATTGTCTTATGACTTAAAGGAAAATTTTGAATCTATTTTAATAGTAACAATAAATCTAAATGGCTGGTTTATATTTACACCAAAATAAAAACATGACAAAACTCACAGTAATATATAAATAATTATCATGATTACTAAATTACAAAACTTGGTTTTATCCAATATTATAATATACATTAATGTATTTGCAACACATAAGATTACAATGGAAAAATTATGTGTTATATTCAATTATATATATAATAAATTTAATACAAATTATTTATAAATAGCAACTGACTGAAATCAAAAAATGTTTTGATAAAATCTTAAATAAAAAACTCACTTAACGTTAAAAAAATTAAGACAAACTAAATTTTGGTATAGGCCAATTTAAAAATTTATCCTTAACATAAACGCAAAACAATTTAATAAAACTTATAATTCAAATCACCTAAAAATGCGTCAATTGAAATGACATCCGTAAGAACTTTATGACGAACAATTAATTTTATTATCAATGAGTTGAATTGTAAATCTCTACAATTTTATAAAAAGCAGGATTTTTGTTAATCTAATTCAATAAATGTGGAACAATCAAGGAATTTATTTTAAATTAAATTAATCACTATCTCAATTTCCATTGTAAACAAACAGGATATATTCCAACAGAAATGAGAGCAGAATATAAAACTTTTTATGATTTCCTGATGACAGCTGTGTTGGAACCTGAACTTTTACTTTAAAACCGTTTGCTTTGAACTTTAGAAACAGCTGTTGGGACAGCTGACAAAATAACAGACACTGGTTTAATAATCAGTATTAATAAAACGATTATTTTATGTATTTACAACCGTAGTATCGTTGAGCTATCTTAATTTGGAACCGCCTCACCCAGAACCAAAATACTAAAATATATAATTGCATTATATTATTTAATTAAATCGTCTACAGTTTGTTCAGACGGCACATCTTTTCGTAATAATTTTAAATGCGTTCTGTACCTAATGTAAAAATAGTATTTAGATAAAATTGAGAACAAACGAAATATTAATTTTATAAAGGGTTGTAACTATAAAACCCGTAAGTTGTTTGGATATCAAAACACTTTTAAGGATCATATCGTCAAAACCAAACCCAATATTAGCACTCAGGTTAGTAAAAACTATATTTACAAAATGTGAATGTAGTCATAGCCAGTATGAAGGCGAGACAAAATACAACTAAATATTTGATTATATAAACACAAAAAGAACACAAGTTGAGGACAGTAAAGTTAGATCGAAGAAAGTTGAAAATATTTTGACTTAAATTCGCGAATTTCAATTGATTAGAAGCATAAATAATTCTTAGGTAAAACTTTTAATTAAAATTTTACAAATGAAAAATTATTGATGCCGCATATGTAAAATTAGCGGACAACCCAAAAATCCAGCCAACTAGTAGAGAAATAAACGTTCTGTTTAAATCATGTTTCAGAAGCAAAATTACTGACAGTATTAACACCATAATACAATAAAGCTATATTGTAGGGTCATTTAAACAATCTGATTTATTTTAATTTTGATCGAATTTTAAATGTTTAGTTTTTTGCACTAAAGCAAATCCGAAACATATGGGGATTACCGTAACCTATACCATTACTGGGGTAATGAGAGTGTGTCTGTCCATTATAGTTGATGTTTTACGGAATAGTTAAAGTATCCAATTGAAACTAGTATAGTAATATTTAATAATTATGATAGGGAGGATAGTTTAGTGCCAACAAATACAATGTTGTATGTTGCTGTTATTAAATTTTATTTTTAATAATTTGGTAATATTATGTATTATTTAAGGCATTTCTTAAAACTCCGTTTAATAAATATATCTGATATTTAAGAATGATTTTAGTTATTGTATTTTGAACTACTACGAAATAATAGTTACCTCGATTAAATCCCTGCGACGAAAACTAGCTCCAAGAAATAATTGGTTGTATAACCTTTCAGCCCAGCTACTATCAGTTTTCTGATGTTCTGACATCGTACTATATTATTTACCAGAAACAATAATGAATAAAACGAATTTGGTCACACGATTGAAGGTCTTCATTAAAAATTGCATTGTTAAAGATGTTTAATTTTAAAACGCTTCCGTACTCATTAGGAAGAATGAATTAATAATAGTTTTACTCGCATAGATCGTTCGTTGGTCTACTTTAAGACTAAACTTTTACGTTTTGGTCGATTTTAGGGAACCAAGCGAGCTATAAGGTCGAGTAAATAAACAAAATGTGCAAAATAACATCATACATTTATTTTTAGAAATGACTAAAAAAATTTCATTCTCGTAGTAAAAATATCAAAAAATAGTTACTTCTGGTCAAAAAACGTACTTTCGGTTGTTGGATTTTTTTGGCTAACGAACTCGTCCGTGAGACATAGACAACCAACACGTGTACCAAATTTGGACCAAATCGGAATTAAAATGCGGCCGCTAGAGTGCGATCACATATATACATATATAATATATATATATACATATATAATATATATATATACATATATATAGATATAAATATATTTATATATATATATATATATAGCTCTGCAATAGCTCATTTTTCCTATGGAAATTCGCTAAAAATTAGAACCTATATTGAATTTGTAAGAAAAAAGTGGCATTTTTATAGGAAAATAGATTAACTAAAGAAGGTAATATAGCCTACAAGTTACAACTAAAAACCTTTGGTAAAAATTTAGAAAAGCTGTTGACAAAAATTGCTTGAATTGAAGTCGACATCGATAGTGTTTTTAATTAAATATAATAAACTAAAAAAACATTTTATAAAAAATAATAAACCATTACAATTTTCTATAAGCTAAATATCAAGCTATAATATAATTTAATTTTGTATGTACACGTTTAGTTTGAGATCTAGTTTAGAAAAGAAAATATAAAGGCCAATTAACCCAAAATTAAAGCGAGGTTTTTGTAAAATTGAGGCCGGCAATAGCCGCCAGATGTAAGTATGGCCGCTACCCCTGCCCTTATATACATTGAATTTTGAGGCCTGTCTTTTTTATTTAAAATTTTTCTCATAAATAATCATGAAAACCTGTAAAAATATTTAATATATTGATTAAGTTATTATTATCAATCATAATATTTGACTTCGTAATATTTGACTTCGTATGCTGTTTTTATCAATTATTCATTAAAAACGATTTTTTTCTTCAGTTTACTCCAAAATAAATGTGTTTCTCCGTCGGGCGACCGGAAAATTTCAGGCGACCCGTCGCGTAATAATGATGTTTCTATCGGCTTGGCTAATGGTTAACAGCTGATTTCACCCATCATCTGTTATACGCAAACAAAACCTAGCGTAGATTATCCTTTGGGGTTACTATAGCCTATAATATTAATAAATTCTAAATCATTTGATCTATCAATATGAAATAAAGGGCAATTAAAAGATAATATTTTTATCTTTCTTTAAATATATATATTGAGAAACGTTAATAGAAAGACAATAACAACGTACCATAACAAACAATAGAAAATACAATATAAATGCCTAGCCTAATAAAAATTGAATTTTAGCAACGTTGCCAAATCGAACAAGTCACAGTATGATTGTAGTTACAAATAAAAGTTTGTATTTTAAGTTGGTACCACCATTTGTAAACGAAATGTATTACTTCACTCTATTCGTAACTACAAACTACAAATTAAGAAACAATTTATGTTACCGGTAACTATATTTATCATAGGCCTAGTTAATGATTATATTATTTCGTTATTATCACATTATATAATAAAAACAATTAAAAATTACCTTGTACTTAATCAGGCCGATAACAGTATGTTTCCACTTTAAAAAAGTATGCAGTTGATTATAATTCGTTATTATCACATTATATAAAAAAAAACTTTGCAAAAATGACCTGGCCGATAACAGTATGTTTGCACTTTAGAAACGTATGTAGTTGAGTTGACTAATCTGTTAGTATCTACACAAAAGTGAACAAGACAAATTTGGCAACGCTGAAAAAACATGTCGGTTCTTTGCAATGTAAATTCCCATAAGGAACATTTAATTTGAAAGTTTTTAATATTCTACGTGTTAAAGATGGTTACATATTGCTTTCCCGTCATCAGTAAAGTGTATAAATACTATATTTATATAGAAAATAGTTAATGTTTGTGTATTTATAGTAGAATTGATTGACCGGCTATTGTAAACTAATACCATATTTTGACCGTATAGATTAGAAAATAACAGTGAAGTACAAGATAACACGAGTTAAATACATACTGTAACCGCCCAGGTAAAATAAATTCTATGTGGTTTTGTTTAAATTTTAAATACATACTGACCTAAAGAACGTTTCAGATTATCAAGAGAATATCACATTTTATTTGTCGTTATTACGGTAGTGTAGCTTGTTTAAAATTCATTGAACGGTACCGTTGTAACTGTTGTTATGCCATCGTCTAGAAGTTGAAAGTCATAAATCATTTATATTGACATGACTTTTTAAAAATATATATAAAAATAACCTTCACAGAATTTACCTTGTTACTTGTGTTCGTTTCTACACAAAAGGTAGGATTTAAATATTTAAAGGTATTTCAAGTAAATACCTAATCGCCCAGTATAATTGATTTGTGACATTCAACTTCTACACTATGGCATAACAACAGATTACAATGGTACAATGGTTCGATGAACTGTAAACAAGTGACTCTAACGTTATAACGACTAACAAAATTTAACATTTTCTTGTTAATCTGAAAAGTTCTTTAGATCGGTAAGTATTTAAAATTAAAACAAAACAAAGCCACACAGAATTTACTTTACATGGGCGATTAAAGTATGCAGGTAAGTTGAGTTATCTTGTATTTACTTTACTGATATTTTCTAACCTATACGGTCAAAATATGCACTTAATATGTTTTATTTTTACCTTACTTGGGTTTTCCAGGGCAAAAAAACATGATGATTTGTTCATTTCAGTCCATTACCGATAACATATGTATCAATTTGGAAAGATTTCGTTCTGACAAACTAATACTAGACAATTAGGCCTACCAAGCTTTTGCTGAATAGCTAAACAGTTGCTAGCCGTTGTTGTTGCACCTGGGTGCTTATGCCTAACGACTGGTGGGTTAACTCAAGACAGTAAAGTAACTCATCTACTAAGCTAAGCGAAACTTAGTATATTTTCTTCTTTGGTGCAAATTTACTATGCGACCCTAGGCCAACAGAAATGCAAGAATAGCCTGAAGTTCTAACTTATAATCGTTAGTCACAGTACGGTTACCTGCATTGAACATTTAACAGTAGAATGTAAATCTAGGTCATCTGCAAAAATATCAGCCGAGGGCCGTATAGTAAATTTATGCTTGTTGAACTTACCGTCCAATTTCACACGTCCAACGACGGCCGTTTCGGCTATTCAACCATTATCAAGTTAGGACCATTGTCCTTCGTCATTCATAAAAATAAAAACACATAGTACACTTAAAAACACTTACACACACGAGTCCACAATTACAAAATACACGCTCGCACATTTTAATGTCCGTGTGGTTAGATCACTGTTAATAAATTTATGCCTCTTACGGGTAAGTATGACTAGAGAGAATTGTGGTTGGTTGTACAAAATTGAAGTTTAACGTTCTATTTTACACTGGTGTTATGAGTTACCAAATTTCTATGAGCAAAGACTAGTGTATAAGCGAATAGTTTCTGATCACATATTTTATATGAAAAAATTCACATGAAAAATCATTTGAAATGAAACCGGGAATTAAGGGTCAAATTTTGGACTGTGAATAATAGCTTGATCTTTCACATGATTTTTTTCATAAGAATTTTGCATGCGAATTTTTCACGTGAAATTCTAATTTAAAAAAAATCACTTTCCCGTCTTTTTTTAAGAATTACTTGCAATTTTAAAGAAACTAATGTTTATACAAGCAAAAACTGTTAAAAGTTTTGTTTGTCAAAATACTTACGAAATTAGTAAAGCATTTAATAAATTTCGTTAATTTAAAATCGAGATAAATTATGTGTATAAAACTAGAAGAAAAGTATTGATATTTTCAAAGATTTATTTTTTTAAATCAATAAGTTACATCATGTATATTTATTTATACAAAAAAAAAATTAACTGGGTGTGCTTAAGACCACACGTTGGAAGTGATAACTTCTATGACTACGGGGATTTTTAACTCGGTAAATGTG
>JAGFPH010003981.1:26273-42496 GCA_018207615.1 Philaenus spumarius | reverse complement strand
AATGATGAATATGTCGTGTCCCGTCTCGATCAAGTTCCAAATTAAATCATGAAATTATTCCTCGAACTAATATTCACATCTTCAACACTATAAAAAGAAATAAAGATAAGGCAAAGTCCAAGATTGCTAACTTGCGTAAAGACTCCCAACTTGTTCTACAATTCCAGAAGTGTCAAAAGACTGTGAACAACTTACCTCTTGTACTTGCCGTAAGCGATGCATATCTTATAAATGGGAATGCGATGTACGAAACTTTGTGTATTTGAAGGACAGTGCTCTGACAGTGATCGGTAATCACAAGTGAATTTACACTAACCATTTAGACATTATTGCATACGAAATCAATAAAAAAAAAACAAATTGCAAGAAACACACATTTAGTATTACTGAATGGAATCTTATCTATAATCTATTTTATTTATTATTACGTTTGGGAGTATTTATTATTACTACGATTTAAACAAATACCCCATAAAAAAGCTAGAATTTATTTACATATTAGTGTATTTGATAATGTATAGGATATGGATTTTTGATATTAAATTGAAATGATAATGGTACTGTACATTCTGTTGTTTCTCATTTTTGTACTTAATGTTTGCAATTTATCTTACAGTTATGCCTTAAGTGTGCCTCATATCACTGATTTTAAAACGGAAATAAAAGGTTAATAGCAATAAAAAAGTTAAAATTTATTTACATATACATGAAAATTTACAATAATTACATTTGCTACTAAAATAGTTATAAAGCCGCTCATTACTTTTCGGATCTCACATAAATTACGTTGTCGTCATAACGACTCTCTGTGCAACGCTTCATTGTTTAGATACATTTTCAGCAAATATGTGTGATAAAATAGAAGTCACATATACCGTTTGAAAGGTACTTTTCTGACGAACAAAAAAGTATAGGACACGTTTTAAGCTACGTGTAACGGATTCCAAGTTATTAAGCAAAATGTTTCAAAAAAATTAAAATCAAAAATTAAAATTTTAATAAAGTTACAAATATTTCTGACATTATGAAACAAACAATGATTTCACATATACCATTGGAAAGTGCGTTTTCTCCTGATTAATAATCACTAACAATATCGAAAAATATCAAAATAAAAACCTGAGTTATATGGGGAAATGTAGAAGCGTGTCACCCAACTTTGGTGGCCATTTTGATTACGTCATCAACACCACTAGAGGGCCAGGAAAATTTGTGTCCCGGGCTTTTTAGACTCTTCTACCCATGTGCTATCTAAATCCAGAGGGGCGAGTTGGTTGCCAGATGTCAAATATTTTTCAGCTATCCCACCCCACTGCCTACTATAACGTCTTTGACATTTTTACTACCTTCTGCCTTTACCGACTATCTTCCCTCACGTAGTTATCCTTTTCTCCGCTAGGCGCCGACTCCGTACGGTATCTACAGTTAGTAAGTAAAGACCGGGTCTGCCAGGTGACCAGCTGTTTTCTTATCTCGTAAGTTGAGCTGTACTTAGCTTAGTGATGGAACATTCTAGTAAAGTCGCCATTACATTCCGTTATGAACTTCACTCCTGGACGCCACTAAATTTTCTAGTTATGTCGTGACATTTTCTTAATTAATTTAGTCGCGAGTTTTACTACTGCGCGTGGCTAATTAAAATGCTTTTATCATAAGTCCTTTCTTCTGAATACCAGGTACGTTAGAATGTTTTAGCTTTACATTTCTTGGTTATGAAATATACTCCTTGTAAAATTTTATAAAGTTAGTTTTACATTTTATATTGTAAATAATATTTCAAGCTCATACAGTTTAATTCAAAAATCTATGTAATTCATTTTTCTACAGCCTAATTTTAAACTTTAACTTTTACAGCCTAAAATTTTAAATGTTATGCATTTACCACACCATAGCCTATTTTAACAAAGGCTAGCCTATACAGTTATTTTCTGTACAAATTTAAAGCAGTGTAAACTAGAATATTGTGAACTTTTAAAGAGCTATATCCAATAATTATATCTCTGATATATTTAGTGTTACAAACCAAGAACATTTTTAAGTTTACCATGTGCTTTTTACTGACATGTAGAAACATTTAAATGTAACATCCTGTAAATGTAGTCCTGTAGTAACATTTACAATCTTTTAAAGTGCCTACTTGTCACTTTGTGCCAAAAATATTATAAAGGCAAACTTTTAAAACTATCTGTTTTACTATGCTTGTTTTATAGCCTACTTGCATTCTAAAAAAGGTTGTTATTTTGTTTGATGCAGTTTTCACTGGTCCAAGTCTCATATCATAAATGCAACAACAACTTATACCCTGCTGTTAAAGCCAACATTCTGCATGCAGCTTTACTAGATACTTTTCGGCGACAGTGTTTCTGCATACATAACTATGAACTAAAAATTTTGTAAATTACTTTGGACTTTATAATGAACTTTGAATAGGCTGTGTTTTTGTAATTTTTGTGATAAAAAAAAATGAATAGTATATAGAACATGTCTTTTGTATTTAATAAAATTGGGAGGTGCAGCTGTAGCATATTTTGGACCTAAGCCCTAAGGGCTCTATATTACAAAATTTATATACCTTTTTTATAGAGAGACGTCTCATAATTCTTTATTTTTATTTATTTAATTATACTTAGCTTTACAGTTGGCCAACGACATAAATATTTATTCTTAAACAAATCCATGGTACTTCATGTTAATATTTTTTTTTTTGTAATCTTGTTTAGTCTTTTCTGTATAAATTCTGTAATCATTATTAAAGGGTAGGGTTTTTGATTTTGATTTTTGGGGAGGGATTTTAAATTCAAATTAACCTTATATATGTATTTCTGTAATCTGATGTTTTCTTTGTACTAAGGGCATATAATTAATTATTCTATTTTTGTTAAGGGCATATAAACTTTTTTATTTTGGTTAATAAACCCAAAATTATATCTAGTTCTTTGGTTTATTGACTTAACCTCTAGGTATCTTATAAATTGTAAGTTGTAAGTAATCAGCTGAAACATTCCTACGTTTGGTGATTTTAAACTTTAAGGTAAGTTTTGAACATGACCAATCTATGTGGCCCAGTATAGCTTCCGTTCCCTTATTTTAATCTTTTAGTAAGATTGGTACACTACCAAGGCTTTGTGTGTAAATATCACTTGTATTTTTTTGTTTTAATGCTTTAAAAGAGTTATAATTACTAGTTTAAAAGTAGTTTTGATTAAGGAATTTGTATGTAAATTGTATGTGATATGATTCAACAATTTATATTTCTTAGTAATAATTTAATGTACAAACATTATAAAGGTACAAAATACAATTCAGGTACACAGTAAACATTATAAACCTAAATACAAATAAAACATCTAATTTTAAATAAACAGTACAATAATAATGTAACGTAAAACCAAAAGAGTCATATACAGCTCCTATATATTAACTAACTTAAATTATGTGACACATTACTTTCAGTAATTGCAAGCTGAAAAATTTGGATGACCACAAATATGATTTTGTACAAAATTAAAGACTTCAATTACACATTTTGTGCATATTTATAGTAGTATAAGGCTAACAACAGACGAGACACCGGTGTTCGGTACACTAGTGTACGTTATACTAAATGTACTATCAATTAAATGTGTGTCAACAGATGAGACACTGAGTAGCGCGCTACCAGATTCTGTGGCTCTACGGTGTCTCTCCCGCGAAAATTTGGGACACCGGAAGGTGTACGGGATTCCGCAATTGCATTCGTTTGAATTGTGACTATCAGACAAGACACTAGTAGCGCGCCACTAATTAAAAATTAGTAAATTGTTTACGTGTGAAAGGTTTTGCGTTTTACTTTTTTTAATACTTTGAGTTTTATTAAATTGTTCAATTATTATAGTATCTATTTTAATTTGGTCTATCATTTAAATTTTACAAATTCACAGCAAATTTATTAATTGGTAAAATATGTAACAATGTTAGTAGAAAATTTTAATATATGAATAGACACAGTTAAATGTCTATTAATTGTCAATACATTCAATAAACATAAAATGTTCGTTCATCAGTCTAGGCCTAACCTAAAATTGTTGTGTGTATATTTAATTTATTTTACCTGCCTTAACGGCAACATATTACATACACACAATAATTTTAGGTTAGGCCTATACTGAATGTATTTAGGCTACAATGAATGGACATATAACTGTGTTTACCATCTTAGCTTTGATGGTATAATTAATTCATTATATAATAACATTAAGCGTCTGGAAACTGTAAATATTTGTATAAAAAACGATACTAAACGGCAATTGAAAGATTAAAATTATGTGTTTATGTTGCCATTAAGGCTGGTAAAATAATTGAAGAAAAGGCGTGATAAACTTCGTTCCTGACAGGGGTCCCACGGTCGCACACATTTACTTTTTTTATTTTAATTAGGCCTATCATTTATATTTTTACAAATTTACAACAATTATTAATTGGTATTTAATATAAAAATCTCAGTAGAAAATTTGGACACCTAGTCATTTATAAATATTATTCTTAATCGACCTTGTTTGTGGGACTTAACAAGCGATGAATATTCTAATAAAACTTTGAAAAAACATTGCTACAATGAAGTCTTCTGTACATTTATAAATTATATGGCCTAAGCCTCTGACAAAAACTATGAACATTCTGAATGTTTCGAAAATAAATAGAAAGTAGCTGTAACGTCAGAGACACCGGTGTCTCTGCAGTGTCTGTGCTGGCTACCGATCACGGACACCGATCGCTACTAGTGTACCGTACACCGGTCTCGTCTGTTGTTAGCCTAACATATATGTAGTATCCCAATGATCAACTCACCCAGACATTAGATTGATAACTACCCTATAAGAACAGGTTTTTTATTACAGAAACCAGTAACAAAACAGCTGCATTACCATTTATTCAAATCTCCGTAGAAAATTATAATATTACAAGAAGGAGCTTTTATAATGTATTTCAGTTAGGTCCATAAACTTGTACCAGTAATCTGGGGTTCTAAGTAATCCGGACTAACACATTTAGTAAAAGAGAAAAGTACATGCAATGAAAATATCTCCAAGAACAGTATATCCAGATTTATCAACATGTTTTAATATTTATTAGTATTTTATCTGCCTACAATCTAAATGTATTCATCGGCGTAGAAACGTCCTTAACTTCTTACAATTACTAAATCCTGAAAAATAATAACTATTGCAAGGCATTTTTTTAAAAGAATAATTTCAAATTAATTTAATTGGTAAAAAAAAAACATTTTTTTCTCGTGAATCCAGATTGCATCCGGCTCCGTAAAAATGGAATTATTGAAATTTTACTATACTACAAAACTGTACAATGATTGCAAAACAATACATTAACAAAATTATATTCATAAGAATATTTAACAATTCATATTAAGGCACTTCATTAATAGGCCTAAGAATCATACTAAAACTAAATAAAAGATGTGAAGATGTTTTGTCAGGATTTCAGCACTGACCTTTATTTAAGGCATATGAATATCAACTTTAACAGATGATTAATTCTAACAAAACTTACATAACTAATCTAAATACTACAAAATATTTAACCAGTAAACTTATTTAATTTTATTACAATGTCATGAAGTTGGTGTAGAACAATAATTTGCATAAAGGCTCTGTTATATTGTATCTATATCCCATAAGAGTAATATTAAAACATGCCATTCCTACATGTATGGGTTAAAGATAAACATAATTACCATAGCAGTCTTTACCAATTTGCTAGTACATTTACAAAAATGACTTTATGACTAAAATGTGTTACTTGTACTACTTTGGAATAGTTAACCACTTATCACAGGTCATTTAAGTCATAAATTCAGTTTGTGTACATTATATACACTAAAATTTGACAATAGTTATGAATTTTATAGCTTGGAATGAGCTTTTGTGATCTTCGGACAGTTGTGCAATAACATTAAAATGTTAGGAAAGAGACACTCCACGTACGGGGAATGAATACATTATGATATCATACAAAAACAAAGGGTTGTTGTGTTAGAAGTTTATTTCTCCGCAAAAGCTTATAAACATTGCATAAAAAATTTAGAGCATTAGGAAAGGCAACTGTATATGATTTAGTCGAAAAATTGTGTGATGCCAATAAGCCTAGAAATGGTAGACCTCGTCTTGACATGGAATTTTCTAAAGAATGTTCAGCTCTGATTATGGCAGTCTAACCTTAAATCACTTTCAACAGTTGAGCAGTAGATGAATCAAAGTTACTCGGCTTGTCAGTAAGCTTACTGGTTTCGTACAGTACAAGAGTTATGTCATTTCAACTTTAATAAGAACTTTGTCAATAGTCCGAAAACAACTTTGTTTTATAGGATAAATCGTACATTCAAGTCCTTGTTTAGCAGAAAATACAAAAAGTCAGAATACATGCATGTAGTCCGCACACATTACATTAGTTTCCACATCTCAAAAATTGTGGTTTGCAAGTAGAAGACAAATTGTTGGTTACACTTTTTTATTAAATTATAACATTAGTAATGTAGATAACTTTAAACAGTTTGTAGTAATGATTGAAGGCAACAAATGCTTTATTGGTTTAAACAAGATGATGACGTTAATTTGCAACGTCTAACCACAATGGAGTCACTACAGAGTTACAATTCTTCAAAGATGTGTCGAATTTAAAAAAATTTTAGCTCCCCGGATTTGAAATCCATTAGATTTGTTTCTCTGGTTATAACTCAAAGACTCTTGCTATGGTGTGGTGACAGTCTGCACCACACTGTTAAGATGTTTTTGGCCAAGCATTCGATCCGTGTGCTAGAACATTCACCCTTGGCTCTGGCTTTTTATTATTCAAGGTAAAAATCAGCCCAAAAAGAAACCAAATTTAAGACCAAAGTAGCTGTGAAAGAAAAAGCGACTGAGACTATGAACATGCTTTTAGAATATAATCTACAACGTCCTTTAAGTGATGGAAAATTTGTGTGAAGCGTTGTAGGTATCTCGCATACATTGTTCGTAATAATGTACGCATTATAAAAGATTTTTCAGCACTAACATGTTTTTATTTACTTACACACTTCCATAATGTGTTTTACAAGCACTTACTACTTTTCTGAATGTTTCTAATCCAATCAAAAAAGCTTAGTGTTAGTGAAAAGAAAGAATTATTAGTGAACTAAAACGCGCTACTAGAGATTCACCGAACTCGTAAACATTTATTGCACAAAAATTTCTTTCAGTAAAGACAATTTAACCAATCCTGTAATGGTCTATGAAACCCAGTTTGATTCTGTTGGTTTATAAGACTTTTCAAAATCAATTTTAATTCACGATAAGCTTTAATATTATCAGATATATTTTTGAAATCTATCTTTAACTTTGTTCTATCAGTAAAATTTGTACTGAAAGTATTTTTATTACAACTTCTTGTTCTACCCATCTTTCGACTATGCCTTTTCATTATTTCAACCAAACAGAAAGCGTTTACGTAAGCACATGTTACTTCTCTTAATAGAATAAAATCGATCATATCCAAGTTTAGAAACACTTGTTTCTTTAGGAAATCCATACTTTGATTTTCTAACAACACTTCCGTAAAGTAGTTTATGACTTTGACGCTCTTAGTGTAATTAATAGGTTTTAAACCATCCTTCGATTCCATTTCAATTAATCTGGCACCTACAACAAAAAAGTTATTTACAAAATTCATCAGAACATAACTTTTAACCCTCAAAGAGCTAACTATAACACTCTTCAGTGCTAGGCATTTAAAAAAATATGTATAAAATTCTTACTAAAAGTAACAATAGACTTATTATATATCACTACAATCAGAAAGCATACATTTTGTATTTAATCTTAGTATAATTGTCGTTCTTTTAATCCAGTTTCACAGCTGTTTGTTTTGCACAATTTTAAAATATAAAATTTATTTTTCAGATATCCACCCACTAAAAATAATTTCAAAATGTCACTGTATAAATTCTAAGATATTCAAAAGTAGCACAATTTCATGCTGAACAAAAAAAAAATGTAAAACTGTAACACTCTACTCTTCCAAACAAATTCTCTTGTGGTTCATTACAAGAAGCAAAAAAGCGTCTAGCGACTAGCACAGATACAGAAGTGTGCACTAAACAGTTGACTTTACAATGCTAGAAAAATTACATTTTTTAAAGTATCTATTTTAAACTTTATACCAAATAAAGGGACTTTGGCGCTTGGAGGAACCATAAGAATTTTTGTTATTATCGTTTCATTAATAAATATAGTTTTGAGAGAAAAAAACGTATATGAAAACTTGCTATAAATATAGTGATAAAAATACTAAAAAATTCCTTAAATCACCAAAATATCCAGGAGGGAAAAAAGTAAAACCTAATAGCTTGGGTCTATTAACTTATTTTGATCACTAGTTACAATTCTAAACATAACCCTAAAAATCTGTACTTTAAATCAATTGTGGCCTTATTTTGGTTTAAAGATTAAAATATTAAAACCAATTAGTTTGATGGTTCATAATTGAATGTGAATTATAGATGCCCTTAGATCTAGGCAGGTTTAAACGACTGAGAGGAAAACTACTTACATTCTGTAGAAACAACAAAATTATGGCTAGGCAACATAAGAAACTCATGTGATAGATATTCTTCACCTTAACTCTTCAACGTGGTTTGACGTAGTCACCACGTTTGCCGACAGTCCGCCATGCAGTTTTATCTGGCGACGGTTTTTCAAACTACTTGGAATTGGGACAGTACCCAGCATGTTGTCCATTAGTTGGCCGATGTTTTACAGCTGTTTATCGATCGATAATGTGTGCGAGAGAGAGAGATGTCGAGGTTTTTGATATTGGCTCAGTTGGATTCGTCGCGCATACGTAATACGTCTAACCTTTGTTTAGTTGTTATTCATTCAGTACTTTTATTGCGTAATACGCTGTTTTACATTGTTTTATTATTATTAGATAGTTTTAGAATGTAGTGATAGTAATCAATTGTAGTTTTTCGATTGCTCGATGTGTTGTTTGTGTAAAAAGTGCATGTGTTTTTGTAAGGGTGAAAATCTGGAGTTGGTACATCGTGCAGTAACGACTGGGGATTTGACCCTGGACATCACTGTGGATGAAAGCAGCATCACTGAGGACAGAATGGAACTCACTGATGAAGAAAGACTGTTGGCAGATGTTGGGAGCGAGGCTGACAGAGTAGTAATCCCTGGGTCAAATTCGAGAAGAGCGGCCCGGGAGTTGAAAGAGGTTGCAGGAAAGTGGTTACCTACTGCAGAATACAGGAAGATGATAAAGGAGAGGCAGGCCCTGAGGGTGAAGATGGATGAAAGGGAGCATAAGAGGAACCTTTCTGACAGCACTTCATCCGCAGAGAAGTCTACTCCTTTGAAGCAGAAGAAAGGGGTAACAGCCCACATGACTCCGCCCGAACCAATGCCGGGACCAAGCAGGCAGAAGGTGGATAGGACCGCCTTCAGAGATCAGCTTGTCGGAACAAAGATGGCGATTGTACCAGTGGCCTATCCGGGGGTAAGACTCACGGAAGAGCAACTAGAGGCCCTTCAAGAGACTTTGATTGAGGAGATAAGTCAGGTCGGCGATGAGACTACACTCCAATTTCAAAAGACCTATAGAGAAAGAGGACACTAGTATTAACCAGTGACAACACAGTGGTTACTCAGAACGGCTCCTAAATTGAGCACTGGAGGGGAAGGGAGAATTTCTGTGAGGGTAGGAGTTTATAAAGACCTCCTACGGACCACTAAAGTTCTCCTCAGGACCTCTAAGGGTTTGGCTAAGAAAGAGCCAGCTGCCCTTCTTAAAATGATGGGCAAGCAGAATCAAAATCTGGTTGTTGATGACTGGAGGATAATTGGTGTCAAGCCAGAGGAGAACTCTCAGACTCTCGTGCTTGTATAACGTTAGACAAATACAACGTACTTCTTTTACCGACACTCTTCTTCATGTAGTTCCCTTTTTACCGCTAGGCGGCGACTCGCTACAGACATCGTTAGTTGTACCTTCGCCAGCCTTTATCTGAGACTCGACCAGCTGGTAAATCACGTGACCCTACTTTAGACCGATGCACGTTGGCTCTGTTAGACCTGCGATGACTGTCCGTTTTGTTAAAGTCGCCTAATGTCATGGCTTTGTTCTGTTCTCGTTCTTAATTTTATAATGACTTAGTCGTGAGTTTATCGACTGAGCGATAGTAATTATCATGTCATTATTTTAAGTCCTATTCTTCTGAATACCAGGTATGTGAAATTATGTTTGCCAAATTGAAATGTCTTTTGCTGTCATTCTATTTAAAGTTGGCTTTGTTATAAAACCGTATTTGTAAATTTGCTACTCTGTAAGTTTAAGCCTACTTTAATTTTGTAAATAATTTTTCAAACTCTAAAAGTATAACTTAAATTTGTGTAATTCAATTTTCTTCTTTAAAAACTTTCCGTACAGCCTAAAAATTAAATTTTATGTAACTAGCCTATTTTCAAACTAAAGCCTAGCTTAAACAATTTATATAATTTTTGTACAAATTTAAAGCTGTGTAATCTTTAACAGATAAGGACCTTTAAAAAGGCTATAATTTAAATAACTGTATCTCCGATATATTTTGAGTTTATAACCAAAGAACATTTTAAAGTTTACCATGTGGTCATTAGACATGTAGTAACAGAAAGTAACATGACAAGTTAACTTAAATGCCACTGAGCATAATGCAGAGTGTAATCGCCTGTTAGCATCTTTTCAAATGCTTAAACTAAATTTTCAGTCTCTCTCTGCAGACAATTTAAATCATTCAGTAGTTCCAACGCAGTCCTCAGTGTCGAGCCAAATCAATGTGGCCACTGTTTCTACAATACCAATTTTAAATTTACCAGATGCCGAAAGAAATTTGCTGGAATCAGGCTCTGTACCTGCTCCCATTACTTTAGGTCAGGAGTACTCTACTCCTGAAATAGTTTATGGTAAACTCAGCCATCTGGCTGAAAAGTTGATATCGACTCTCCCTATAACAGACGGTTTCGATTTAGAGAAGCTGATTAAATTCATTAAAATTGCCTTAAACTTGTGTAAAATTTATCCTGACATCAGGAGAAATATTTTAAGTGTTCTAATGCCTTATGCAAAGGAACCATTAAGCTCGTGCTTAGGTAAGCACACGACGTTTCGCGCCTTCCATAGAGAAGCATTAAATAGTTTTATACCTGCTAAACGTCGGAACACTTTGGAGCAGGATCTCTTCTTTAGACCTCAGGGTTTGGGAGAGACCCTGCACCATTTTGTCTCCGAAATCAAGGAAGCTGCGCAGGTGCTTCTGGTAGACAAAAACGAGACAGAAATTACACAAGTTATAGTTGATGCTCTCTCGCCGGAGGTGCGAAACTGCCTGGTTTTTGCTAAAAGGCCCGTTAACTTCAACGACTTGGACACCATCTGTGCCCAAGTCAATAATACCTTATATACGGACAAAGAAAGATTGTCAGCGGAGAATAGTTTCTCTAGGTCGGAACCCGAGTTTAGACCCGTAAGGTCACCTGTAACCTGCTATAATTGTGGCCGAAGAGGTCATACTAGCCCACAGTGCAGGCAGTATCCTAATCATCGACAACAAAATCAACACAACTTTTCTTCACATCCAATAAACGATTCAAGGGGCGGAAATTAGTCGTTTTTCCAATCAAAGCTCCTTCCGTAAAAAACGACTACAGTCATATTAAATTCTACCAATCTTTTTTTAAACCTGCACACATAATAACACTATATCACGTAAGTCATCTCATTTTAATAAATCTGTTCACTTTCAATCTAAACCAGGGGTAGTACACAATCACAATAGGTCCAATTTATATTCTAAACATGAGAGTAACCTCTCAACACCCACTAAAGCTCGTCACTTTTCTAATTTTAAACAGGGATTAGTTGCACCCTTTTACTTAAGGCCCACGTGCCTCTACTGTAAAGCAACTGGTCACTATAACTGGGAGTGTCCTTCGTTCAGTCAGTGTAAAAATAAGGTCACTAGTTTTTCTCCTTTAGCCAATAACTCTCTTACCAGAAAAACGTATAAATCTTTAAAATCCAAAGGTTTGAGCAACAAGATTCTACCTCTTGTTGAAGTCAATTTTAAAAATTTTAAGGCTAATGCCTTGTTAGACTCTGGCTCAGTCAGAAGCATCATGTCTTCTGACCATTTTGAACACCTAAAATCCTTAAACCTAGTCAAAGAAATTCAAGAGGTAAAATCGGAGTGCCTCACCGCAAACGGAGAAAAGCTAGGGATCAATCTAGCGTGTAAAGTTCATATTAAAATACAGCACTGTAGCTGGAACTTTGAAATTTTAGTGGCACCTCAGCTGTCATGTCCTCTGATCCTAGGGTTCGATTTCTTTCTTAAAAGTCGACTCGTTTTAGATCTTTTCCAAGGCACCTTTACTTTTAAATTTTATAAGGCTAAACCCTTCCAATTAGTAAATTTTCAAAAAAAAGTCACCTCCTACAGTTAGTTTATCCTCTACTACTCGGGTCTCTGAAAATCCACTGAGTCATCTTGATGACAAATGTCAAAAGGAGATCTCAAGTCTGATAGAGAATTTCCCTGATGTCCTTACTATAGAATTAGGACTCACCGACCTAATTAAATATGAAATAGTGCTGAAAGACAATATACTGGTAAAGAGCCAGCCCTATCAATTGGCCCCTCCGAAAATGCAATTTTTGAGGGAGCACATTCGAGACCTCGTTGAAAAAGGAGTGGTAGAGAAAAGCATCTCCAATTATTCTTCCCCAGCGTTTCTTGTTCAGCATCCTGAAAAGAAACCCAGAATGGTCATAGATTATCGAAAACTAAACCAACATATCGTAATCGAAGCCGTACCCCTTCCTAATCTGCACCAGTGCTTCAATTGGTTTGTGGGAGCCAAGTTTTTCACTGTGTTTGACCTCAACTCAGCCTATAATCAGATTCCACTCACCGAGAGTTCTAAACATCTCACCAGTTTTTGTACCCCTTGGATGCTCTACCAGTTTACACGAGTCCCATTTGGACTCTGTACTGGTGCTCAAGTTCTAACCCGACTTCTAGACCAAGTTTTCTCAGACATCAAATTTAAATTCGTTTTTAATTACCTTGATGATTTAGTCATCTATTCTGAGACTTGGGATGATCATATCAAACATCTGCGTGAAGTCCTATCTCGCTTGCGAAGAGCGAAACTTACGGTTAATCCCGATAAGGTTCGTTTTGCAGTAAGAGAGATAAGTTTCCTTGGTCATTTAGTTTCTGCTAGAGGCGTGCAAATTGACCCCGAAAGAACCAAGGCCATCAGAACCTTTCCTAAATCTACCAATCCAAAAGCTGTGTCACGCTTTATCCCAAACTTCGCTCCTCTGAATCTGCTCCGGCGGAAAGGGCAAAAGTTCGTTTGGAACAATGAGCAAGTCCTTGCTTTTGAATATCTGCGTAATGCCATTGCGCAACCTCCCGTACTTCGTATGGCTAATTTCGACCAACCTTTTGTCTGTCAAACGGACGCGAGTTCGTGCGCTTTAGGCGCAGTCCTACTCCAGGAAATTGACGGTTCACGTCAACCTATTGCCTATGCTTCCCGCACCTTAACACCTGCGGAAAGAAAAGCCTCTTCTGCGTATGAGTCAGAATGTCTGGCCGTAATCTTTGGAGTAGAGAAATTTAGACAGTACCTCGAGCATCGCGAGTTTCTCTTAGAAACAGATAATCAGGCTCTTTCATGGCTACTTGCCCGTCCCAGACAATTAGGCAAAATGGGACGGTGGATAGCCAAATTAACATCTTTGAAGTTCCAAGTGGCACATATTAGGGGCACCCAAAATGTAATCGCAGATTCTCTTTCTAGGATGTTTGAGCCAGAAAAGCAACCAGAACAAATATCTCCTTCTGAGAACACCATAGTCTGCAATAGCCTTTTAACTAATTTTTCATTAGCCTTCCAGGACATTAGCGCTCAACAGCGCGCTGATGACATCTTAAGTCCCATTATTTCAGATCTAGAAGCTGGTGCATCTTCTAGCCGATATTGTCTAAATAAAGGGACCCTGTGCCTTAAGAATCATAAAGGTATCCCTATCAAAGTTTGCGTACCCCGATCATTAGTGGACCTAATCATTAATTATTATCACGACTCCCCAGTAGGAGGTCACAGGCCTGCAGAATATGTCCGAACGCCCGAACGAGGTTCGGGGGAAATTGGGACTGAGCTGGGGAAATTTTGGCCTGGGAAATATCCAACAAAAATAAGAAAAATATCATTATTTTGGGGAAAAATAGATTCTAAGAAATGAATGTGAACAAAGGTCAGCTTAATCAGTTTGTATGATACATATATAAACACACCCCACACACACCCCACACACACAAAGTGTGTTGTCTGCTCTCTGTTGCAAGTCGGACAGGGTTAGTATTTAATTTTCACCGCACAAAATATCGTACGGTGGAGCCGCGATACGACATTAATCTTCACCGCACAAACTATCGTACGGCCGAGCCGCCGATACGATATTTTTGTGCCGGTTGATGAATGGCAGTTTCCTGATTCTTCACGGGCGTTCAAATACATTCGTTGGGTATTAAAAAATAATTATTATGATACAGGTATGCAAATTTTGATTAGTTTCATACAAATGATATTATTCAAGCGATTAGAATTAAATCATATTAAACCAAATTATACGATACTTAATGTATAGGCCTAGGTATTACCGATGTTTTTTAATTTTGTTTTACCGAAATTCGAAATCGGTCTTTATCAGTAAAATGCGTACAATGTGATGTGCGTACTCATTTTTTATTACTTCGGCTTGCATTAAAATGCCGAAGTATTGAAATTATGCGATGATTTTTTGTGCGTCAGAGTTGTCCTGTATACACGGTACAGACGTCGTAGAAAACTTATGTTGGTACCAAAATCTTGGTAATTTTATTGCGGAGAGTTGTAAAGCTTTTGAGCTTTCTAGCGTGAGGCGGAGCGCGTCAGGGTCACATTTATGGGTCAACATTTTGAAAATATTGTGTCAAAATTACGAAAATACAGTGTGGGGCAATCGTTTTATATGCTTTTGGGTACACAAAAACCGATTTTGCGAGTTAAAAAGTTGTAGCGCGTCGGAGTTACGTTTTTGGATCAATATTTTGAAAATTCAGTGTGAGGTATCGTTTTATATATTTTGGTGTACGGAAAAACCGATTTTTGACATTTAAAAAGTTGTAACGCGTCGGGATCACGTTTTTGCATCAACATT
The DNA here is from genome assembly GCA_018207615.1 of Philaenus spumarius. Lineage (NCBI taxonomy): Eukaryota > Metazoa > Arthropoda > Insecta > Hemiptera > Aphrophoridae > Philaenus > Philaenus spumarius. The sequence continues at coordinate 27,211 of JAGFPH010003981.1, read as the reverse complement.
TTGAAAATTCAGTGTGTGGTATCGTTTTATATGTTTTTGGGTACGGGAAAACCGATGTTGATAGTTAAAAAGTCGTAGCGCGTCGGGGTCTAGTTTTTTAGTTCAAAATTTTGAAAATACAGTGTACGGTAACGTTTTATATGTTTTTGGGTACGGGAAAACCGATTTTGATAGTTTAAAACCGTAGCGCGTCAGGATCATGTTTTTTGATCAACATTTTGAAAAAACAGTATGGGGTATCGTTTCATATGTTGGTAGGCCTACGGGAAAACCGATTTTGATAGTTTAAAAGTCGTAGCGCGTCGAGATCACGTTTTTGGATCAAAATTTTGAAAATACAGGGTGGGGTAACGTTTTAAATGTTTTTAGGTACGGGAAAACCGATTTTGATAGTTTAAAAGTCGTAGCGCGTCGGGATCACGTTTTTGGATCAACATTTTGAAAATATAGTATGGGGTATCGTTTTATATGTTTTTGGGTACGGGAAAACCGATTTTGATAGTTTAAAAGTCGAAGCGCTTCAAGATCACGTTTTTGGATCAACATTTTGAAAATTCAGTATGGGGCATCGTTTTATATGTTTTTGGGTACGGGAAAACCGATTTTGACAGTTAAAAAGTCGTAGCGCGTCGGGATCATGTTTTTTGATCAAAATTTTGAAAATACAGTGTGGGGTAACGTTTTACATGTTTTTAGGTACGGGAAAACCGATTTTGATAGTTTAAAATTCGTAGCGCGTCGAGATCACGTTTTTGGATCAAAATTTTGAAAATACAGGGTGGGGTAACGTTTTAAATGTTTTTAGGTACGGGAAAACCGATTTTGATAGTTTAAAAGTCGTAGCGCGTCGGGATCATGTTTTTTGATCAAAATTTTGAAAATACAGTGTGGGGTAACGTTTTACATGTTTTTAGGTACGGGAAAACCGATTTTGATAG
>JAGFPH010003981.1:7155-25098 GCA_018207615.1 Philaenus spumarius | reverse complement strand
ATCACAGGACATGGCTACCTTAGGAAACACATGAAGAATATGGCAATTTTCACTGGAAATCCTAAATGCAGGAAATGTGGCCTGCATGAGGAAACCGCAGAACATCTAATTTAAGAGTGTGAGAGGCTGGAACAGGTCATTTATGAAACCTTTGATAAATTGAACAAGGGACAAACCATACCTCAAGACGACCTTGTTAAGAGGATTCTTAAGTTCAACGGGCTTATGGATCTTGACAAGGGTAACTGAGGGATCAACATCCTTACGTGGAAGCGCAATAAGCCCTAGAGGCTAACATGCATAAGGTTCTGAACCGCCCACAGAAGAAGGGTGAATTAGGTTAGGGCTTGTAACTTAAATGAACTGTGTGTTTATTTTTATTACTACTATTTATTGGTAAAAGAAATATGTTGCTAGGATATACACAACCAAAGTAATAAAAAGTTTAGCAATTTGTTGCAAAAATATGGCATGACTTGAAAAAAACTATTTAAGACATAAGTACACTATAGAGAACTCACTAACATATAATTATCTAATAAATTTTTTTTTTTACTTTACTGAATTTGAGTTTTGTATTTTACTTTCATACAATACTTAGATTCTGACAAGTAAGTAAAAAAAAAATAATTCGATATTATATTTTAGTGTTTATAGTAGTGTACTTAATTCTTTAAAGTTTAGTAAAAGAATTATGTTGCTAGGATATATAGAGCCAGAGTAAACAAAATTATTGCAATTTGTAGCAAAAAAAGTACCGTGCCTATTTTTATACTATATTGCTGATATTGCTAAAAATTTCAATTATTCTGGTTCTATAATATGTCCTATGAACATGATTCTTTTACTTGATTGTCCAGAAATAAGTACAATACAATAAACACACCACAAACAATAAAAATGTATACCACACCAATGCTTTTTTTCGTAATACTTGTTAGAACTTCAGTTTTGTTGGGTAGCCCTTGAAGTACCATACAAAACTCATTTTTGACAGGTATTAAAAAATATATATATTATTGAAACATTTTTTGTTTTATGTGTTTATTGTAGTTTATTTAACAATTTAGTAGAAAAATAATGTTGCTAGGATGTATAGAACCAGAGTAATGAAATTTTTATTAGGGCCCGACTTGCAAAAAAGTACCGCACGAGTGTCATGCTATAAAAAGTCCAGCGTTGAAGGGTTAATTGTAATACATGAATTAAAACTTTTATTTTTATTATTTCCAGTCCCTAGCCTAACTTAACCAATCAGTTTGTATTAAACGCGTACATTACCAAACACATTATATGTTAATCCACATTATATAATATTTTTACCTTATTGTTTCCGTCTTGTGACTTCGTCTGCGTTTTTTATAATGACGCGTTTCGAAACCTATGTTTCATCATCAGATTATTTAATAAATAAATTAAAAGTTCACATTACAAAAACACAACAACATACAACTCACGACACATAACACATATAAATTGTCCGGTAGACGTCTACTACGGCGGGCGGTCGAGCGACAACTGATAAGACGAGGTATTCCGTCGCAAAGACTCGGAGATCTTTATATGTAATTATATGTAAAATGAATCTAAAATTGTATGTTTTCTAAAAATATTTTTTGTGAACTGTTCTCAAAAGTAAAAGCATATGAATTTTTTATACATACCTCCCTTTTCAACTAATAATTTACAAATTTCAATATTTCCAATTTCAGCTGCTTCAAATAGGGCTGTGATTCCATCTGGATTTGATGTGTACACGTTAACTGGTTTTAAATCTAAGGACAAATAAGAAACAGATAAGTATTTAAGGTTTAAGCAAGGCCGAAGCCAGGAAAACTCGGAGGGGGGGGGGGGGTCAGGTCAGGACTGGCGATTTAAATTTAAACCCTCTTAACACGTTCACTGCTAAGGACACATATATGAGCTTGACACGGAACACTATGAGAAGCGGCCGACACACAGTGCATTGTGTGCTTCGCACCCCAACCCCTTTATTGGGAGTATTTTTAATACACAATGCATTTCGTGCTTCGCACGTCAACCCCCGTATTGGGAGTGTTTTCAATACACAGTGAATTGCGCTAATTTTAAGCCTATGTGCTATGGACACACAAATGCGTCCACTTTAAAATATTAGTGATTATTACGTAGAAAGGTTGACAAATACAAAAATAAATAATTTCTACTCATTTAGGCTATAGATATAAAAAATAAAAAGTCAGCTCTTAGCATAAGAAATACGATATTTGTGTAGCAGTGAACGTGTTAAACACCAATTTACATGCTTATTTTTAAAATTTTGATAAGTTACCTATGTGAAATATTATAGGATGTAAGGATGATGATTTTGTTTTGTTAGGGTAAAGTATTTTTGTTGAACCTTCATAGTTTTCTTATTTAATAGATCAGATCAAGCTCACAACTCACAAGATAGTAAGGCTGTAATTTACTGCATCCATGTGTATTGTACGTTGTAGTTTAATCAAGCAAATCTAAATATTAGTATGCATGCAATGCACAATTATGTAAAATATGTTGTTGGATCTTCTATTGTGTTGACTATTTTATAATTTAACTTGCACTTTTTGAACCTAGTAATAATTTTTACTCCTAAATTTCGGGATTTCGGGGGTGTTTTGATCCCCCCTCCCCCGGTCACGGCCTTGGGCTTAAGTCAACTTAAAATGAAGATTTGACTTGTTTAGCTTACAAAATGTACTAAAAAATAAAGTCGGCAACCTAAAAATTTAAATAAATTGGGCAACAAACTGTTGACATTTTGTGCTACATTTATTTTTGTATTTCTTCAAAAATAATAAAAAGATGGTGGAAAAGAAAGTATTTGGAAATGACTGAATTACTTTTTTTGTTTGTAACGCTCGTGGTGGAATCAACAATGGACACCTCCAGGGTTGGGGTGAATGTGATCGTTTACAGTTATCACAAAAGTTTATTCAAGTTGGAATTTAGATTGTTCATTCTTCAATTGGTAATTAAATTATGGCTAGATATTATAGTACCTAGGCCTATTTTATAAAATTATTTGTTATCTTTTATTGTTTTACAGCTTATTTATAACATTCTCATTTGTCTCTTTCTGTAATTGCTTGCTTTGATTTATTAAAGTTTTACTTCTACTTATAGAAATTTTATTAAAAATATATGTCTGGTTGCTAAGAGATTTACTATAAGATTGCTTCTTCAAGACCCTCCAATCCAATTTTTAAACAATTAGAACCACTGCCTGAAAATCATTTTTTGATACTATCAAGTAAACTGCACTGAATTAAGTTTCATACTTTATATAATTTTTATGGATTTTAATATACTGTCCATAATGTTGTCATATTAGTAATTCTATTGGATTATTAACTGATTTTATTTACAGTTTATTCCAAGTAGTTAAATTTATATAAAATACTTTTTACTTTACCATCAGAACTAAACATAAAGTCAATGGCTGTGCTAACATTACTTGCTTTAGTTCATTCCTCTGCCAAATTTGATTATTGAAAACTATCACATCTCACTCTTTTGCATATTTCATTATTGATTACACTTACTATCTTTATATGGGTTGGCCAACAAATATGAAACTTTTGTCTTAACATTTATAAAATATTTAATATTTATGCCATTGATTAAATATGTGTTTTGTCTGCCATGCAGTCACTATTGTAAAATTGAAAAAGGGAGATATTTTAATTAAAGTTTTCAAATTTATTGAAAAGAAAAGACAATAAATATTTCTCTTTTATTATGCAAATTTAAAAAATATTGTATTTATTGATAATTTCTGTTTTGTTTTTAAGATATGACTCATTTATTTAATTTCAGCACCAATAATGGATAAAGTTTTGTGAGATATTTAGTGTTTCTTAAAATTGATATGTGCTCGTGTCTATTAAAATCAATAGTGGCTAGCACACTATTCTGATAGAACACCTCGAGAGTGGCACACAATATTCTTTGATGCCTTGCCACACAACATTTAAACCTTCATGATGTGTTGCCGATTCACAAGTATTCAAAGTACATGTTAGACAGTCCACAAATACCTACATGCAGAAAAAATGTCTTGAACCAAAGATTTTTCACTTATTTACTTTTTGAAATTAATATTTTGTTCAAAAGTTATTACAGTACATTAATGAACATTAATTTACACTGTAATGGTTAACATACTTTGTTGCAAATAATAGGACCTTCTAGTTGTAGAAAGTAGAAATATACGAGGCGTGATCAAAAAATACGGTGAATAATTTTATTAAAAACAAAGTAATAAGCTTACATAGAATTTGAATTTATCTCCTTCAAAGTACAGTCCCTAGTTGAATCCATGACTGGAAGCATTTCTGGAAGGGCTTTCAGCTGTTGGGCCGTGGCATTCTCAATGTCGGGAATGTGTCAAAATGTTTTCCTTTCGGCAGGTTTTTTATTTTTGGGAAGAGGCAGAAGTCACACGGTGCTAAATCTGGTGAGTAAGGCGGATGTAGACATACAGGAACACTTTTTCGGCCAAAAACTCACGAATCAAAAGCGACTTGTGGCACGACGAGTTGTCATGATAAAAAAGGAAGCCATTATCCCATTTTTCTGGTCTCTTTCTTCACACATCGTTTCGCAAACATTGCAAATTTTGCATTCACTCGTATCACTTGCAATTTATCGGTTAAAAGTTAAAATGTTTTGTATGAACTAGTACGAGATGTTAAGCTCTTCAGTAAGCTCTCGAATAGTCATTCGCCTGTTTGAAAGAACCAGTGATCTAGCCAGTGATATGACCTTTTGAAATTCCCTGACTTTTCCCTGACTAAATAACTTTTTTCCCTGACCAATCATAGAAAAAGCACAAACAAAACCATGCTAATTTTATTTTAGTAAATCAATCAAATTATTTTGGTAAGTAAATCAATTTTTAGGGAATTAATTAAATATTTAAATAAACACGTTAATATTATAACAACAGTTAAATATTTAATACTATCTATGTTACTGTACCAACCACCAGCAGTTGCAAATTACACATTTATGACTATAAATATTAAATTAAACAATGAATTAATCAAATTATATTTTATTATATTATAACAAAAGAAATAACTAACTGGTTTTTGTAATCCAACTACCGGTTACTGATTTGAATTAAATATTTAATTAATTGATACGAAAATACCCAAATTCAAAAACATTTAATAATAAAACTAGTATTTTAGAAACAGCATGTTAGAGAAAGGTTTCAAGGTCATAATATGGTAAGTGCATTGAAACAAGCTGCCATAATCACTCCCGTAACTTGCCAATATTGGGATTTACGTATCAGAATACGCAGTTTTCTTATTATTTAAAGTAGAAGTTCATCTTATATATAATGTTTATTTTCTCAATTAAAAATTGTATTAATCTATGATTTTAAATAGTTATTTTTAATTATTTTCCTTAGAAATGTTATTTTTCCCTGAAATTAACCAAAACTCCCTGACTTTTCCCTGATTTTTCCAGAAAAGTAAAATTTCCTGACTTTTCCAGGTTTTCCCTGTTTTCTCTGGCGCTAGCCACCCTGAAGAACAAGTTTGGCCACTTTTTGCACATTTTCATCTGTTTTTGAGGTCGAAGGACGTCCCAACCGTTGCTCGACTTCAACCGACTTATTTCCGCTTTTAAATCTTCATACCACTTGTAAACCGTCTATAGAGTTACCACATTATCGCCATACTGATTTTAACATTTTGTGAGCTTCTTTGGCACTTTTTTGCAACTTTAAACAAAACTTAAAGTTAATGCGTTGTTCGAAATCCATGATGAACGATAGACTTGGTAAACACAACCTTACTCTAGCCGCTCTGGAATCTGACCGACAAGTCAGCATGTGTTCAAACTCGACACTACCTGCCTCAACAGACATGCTATCGGACATATTAGATGAAATGGATGTAGCGTTAAATTCATTCAGCGTATTTTTTTATCACACCTCGTATATTCCAAAATAATTTACTTTTGCAATTTAAAACAGTAAATACAGATCATATTTTTAATTATTTGTAATCAAAACTAAACTAATTAGCGACACCATTCTTAATAGAGGTAAACAATTTACACTAACTTTCTCTCCGGATGATTTACTTATCAATATCTTTTTCTACTTACTAGGTGCATCAGGTCTGTAAGATAACAGCAAGCGTACTATATCAATGTTCCCCTTATTCGATGCCTCATGCAGAGCAGACCAGCCAGCATTACACACTGTGTTTACATCAACAGATCGCAGGCTAAGCAATGCCCTTATTACGTCAGTTTTCTTCTGTCTGCAAAGTTCTATGAGTTTTGTTTCACCTTCAAACACATCATTCGATCAATTATGTTTCCAATTCATAAACATTCTTGTGCAATTAATTTTTTACCTAACTCCGCACAACGCCTATCGTCTCATTTACTACTACTAAAATACCTTTAGGCCAAAGATAAATGTTGTATCGAGTTAAGTAAAAAAAGGTAAATTAATTTATTATAATATTAATTAATTGTACATATTTTTCCAGTATTATAATGACAATTTTACAACTTCTTAACTTTGAAATTCAAATTTAAAACAGTTTTATTCAGATTTAGTACAATATCTTCTTAAGCTGTTATGAAATCTAAAGTTATCAAATCTCCAAGACGGTTTTCACACACACCGGCAAAATTCGGAGCCAGCTCTGCTGCTTGTTACTATGATATTTCAAACATAGTCCTTCAATTTAAGTTTCATTTGATTTTAGTGTGTACGAGCCAGTGCAGTTACCGACTCCAGCTTTACTTGTGTGGGAAAATGGCCCAATTTAAAAGAAATAAAAATTGTTTACTTCTTTAAACACTCTTACTCGTTGTAATATATGTGAGTTTCAGGGATTTTAAAACACTTAAATGAGGGTATAACGTAAAGGGGGTCGTAAGGTAAATTTTGGACATTTAGCCTATTTAAAAAAAAAGACAATATTTTCATGAAAATTAATAAACATAGAAATTCAAAGGGGGATTGCAGACAAATTTAATGTCAATATTTTTTAATCATAAAAAAAGTAATTTGCAATACAATAGGACATAAATAGAAGTTACACAGAATATAAATATGTTTTGTTGAAATAAAGCAAAGACGTTGTTATAACATAGCCTCCTCAACGGAAGTACATGAAAAAGGAAATAAGTTTTCAACCTAGAAACGGAAGCAACTTTGGGAGGTGGTGTTCAGTCAACACAAAATAAAAATTATGATTGGTGGAAAGAAACCACGTGAGATGACATCATCCGTGCAAGAGCTGGCAAGCGGAAACGATGTACAATTTCTTACTTAGAACAGAGACGTACTGCTGGGTAGACGTAGTCTACAGTGTTAAGTATCACTCCTGAAATTGAGAAGTGCGATATTTCTTTTAGAAATGGAAAGTAATCATTTCTAAACCAACACAGAGACAGTGCAGTGAGTTTTGAGAGCAAGATGGTAAAATTCGGATATCCGTGAGTAAAAATATAAACTTAAACAGTTTTCAAAAAAACCAGCGTGGTTTTGCACAAAGAACGAACAATGGCGGGTTAACTCGATGAGTTGCATAAGAACGAACAGTGTTTCGGAGTGTGTTATATCCATGAATATGAAAGAAATTCAACGATTTGTGAGGCTAAATTATCTATAAAATATAAAGTTATTTAAATTAAAATTTCTATAAATCTAAAAAACAGTGTTAAAGTAAATTCATTTTTTATAATTAAAATTCTTAAAGTGCACTATAAAGAGAGAGCTCGTAAGTAATAGATTAATTCTAATTAAGTCTGCAATCGAATGTTTTTGTTATAAGTTGTCATAGGTTTAAGATGAAATCATTAATAATTTATGTGTGTGAATGAGTATATGATTCCGACTATTTGAGACAATGACTTGCCAATTTAACTTAACTTATTTTATGTGTGGTTTTTTCTAATAAAAAATGGTGAATTAAAATATTATTGCCAGCTACTATGATTTCTTAATTTGAGTTTTCTCCTTTCCAGAAGTACTTTATGGTAAACGAACCTTGTGATAGTAATAATTTTAATTTCAGTTTTCTTTATAAGTGAATCAAAATGGCGACAGTTGAGATTGTGGATGGTACGTTTTGGAGGTATGCACTCTGTGGTGAAACATAGATGGCGTATTTCTGGGATGATCGGTCCTGCGCAGGTCAACTGTACGCACAGATACAATAGATTAATGTGTAACAGATATTTAGTGATCAACTGTTGCAGTCACAGATCTGATCATAATATAACCTGATTTCAATTTTGTGGTTATGTTTGATTGTTTTTATTTTGAATAAGGGAATAAGGTGTTATAATATTTTGAAGTGATAATTTAATTAAATAATTAAAGTAAATGGATTGAAGATAGGATATAATAAGTAACTGTTACACAGTAAAGGTATTTTTTTTTTATTAAAATTAACTTAGAAATATTTTTGTCAAAATTAATTTTTATTTTTCATTTTTTTTATTTTTTATTAATAAATTGTTTGTAAACGGCTTGCATAGTGGCAGCACGTTACATTGTGTAGTAATTTTCTAAAGTTAACTTTATGAGTTCTAAATAGTTTTGGAAGTTTTTGTCTCTAGATTCTCTCCTCAATTGTCAAAACTACATCTCTCTGGTAGTATTATTTTATTATTGTGTTATTTGCATAGTGTAATATCCGGCTAACATTCCTAAAGTTCCTTGATTTAAAGCTAAAATCAAATATTTAAATATTAAAAATATTATTACATTATTTGTGGCTTAACCTATCTTAACTTTTAAAACATTATAATTACTCAAATTAATTATTACATATTAATATTATACTAAATATGTGACCTATTTGGGAGGACAAAATTATTTCACCCAATAGTAAGCTTGTAAGTATTATTGTACTTTTTTAGTTAATTTATAAACCGTTATTTAACAATGTGATACATTCAATTTTAGGTATTTGAGTTCATCCAGCCTCAGGTTATAGCACCGCTTAATTAATACAAACAAGGGACAAAACAACCAATGGTTTTAAAATCAGCTTTATTAAGGCTGTTCTACACCTTGGAGAAAACTTCATCCTGGGATTGAAAACATAAGTTTCAGCGTCAGCTAATCGCCCACTTACCGTTCCCCTACACTGAACACCATCCAAGGCTCTGTGTTAGAGTGAGTGCACAAGACGACTAAGGTTGGCTAGTAGCGCCATAGAAGCCTTAAATCTCAAGCTGCAAGGTGATTGAAACATGCGTCGTAATCTCGTATTTCAGATTCTATTTATTAAATAAATAATCAGGAATATAACTTTAAATTATTGAGAAAGCTTTATATGTTTTACGTGTGACCTTAAAATATGGAAATTATTGTTTGATAACCCCAAAAAATGCATTAAAAATAATCAATTTTTACTTAACCCTTTAACTGCTGAGTTTTTTTAAACAAATGCTTATCCCAGGTACTGAGTTTTTTTTTTTTAAAGTCAATCATTCATTCATATAAGCCAAAAAACGAATATGTAAACAATTTTACAAAAAAATTATTTTAATACAATTATAGGCTAATAATAAAAAATATGCTTAAATTTGAAAAAAAATTAATAATTAATTTTTTTTAAACTAAACATTTTTTGTACAGTTAAAATTCAGAAATAAAATATTTGTCCTCTTTTTCAAGAATATTTATTTTCAAAAAATTGTTTTTGTATGATAAATTTCAAAGCAAGGCACTATGCACAATCCGACATCACATTGTTCACACATGTAACGGGAATCTTTTCGTTTTCTGGGGGCACAATTCATGCAAAACTCGCTCTACACTACCATCACGAATACGCCTAGACTCCATTTTTATAAAAACCAAAGAATACAGCAAACATGAAACGTCCGTAAAATAAGCTGTGTAATAACAGCTGATTTACAGCCATTGTAATTTTGTCCTTGGTGAATATGAGATCAAAATACAATGTTTTGAAAAGGTTCAATATGAAGCCAATAGGTAGCAGCACATGTCGGACTACCCATATTACATTGTATTTATTGAAGCCAATAGATAGCAGCACATGCCAGACTATTCAAATTACATTAATATTTATAAACGGCCATAGCATACAAGAGTGAATAAGCACAACGTATTAGCACACAAGTACACTAGTGCTACGACCGTATGTAAACGGGCATAGCAGTTAGAGGGTTAACTAAACCTTTTTCATTAAAAGGAGTTGCCGTCGATTTTTTTCAATTAGAGGTACAAGATGAAAGCACATAGACTTTAAGAACAATTTAAGAGGTTTCACAACTCTTTAAGTTGTAAAAAGAAGCCCAAAACAGGTAAGTATGAAGTGTATGTTTTCGGTTGTTTACGCAAGATGAAGCTAATGCTTAATATCTTAATATCTTCAGCTAATGCTGAATTCAAACAATAAATTTGGCACTTTTTATAGATTCCATTCCCGCTTTTTAATAATAATAATTTTTTTCAGCATGATAATAATATAGATAACTAGTAACAACGTCACGGGTCGGTATACAGAAGTGAAATATTAAACTGAAAAGAGCCAATCATTCTATTATCTGTCAAATAAAGTATATAGTAACTAACAAAAGTTAAGTTTAGTTTTGTTATAATAAGGTACAGCTCAGTGGCGTAAATAACACCCCCGCAACTCTCGCGGTGTGGGGGGGGGGGGCAGATCAAGGGGCGCCACGACCCGTACACATAAAACACATATAAAGGAATTTAAAAAATAATAATAAAATGTAGTAAACACATTATCACCAAAATAAATTTTACAATAAACAATATTTCAAGATATCTTAATAAAACTATTCCATAAATAATATAACTACGGATCATAAGTCTGAAACCGTAATCATTATGGTTGCACAATCTGTTTACTAGTAGTTAACAATAATGAATGTTTAACTTTAGTAATTAATAAGCGAACTATTTGCTCCCCATTAAACAAATGTATTTCAATAATGATAGTGAATACTGGAATATTTACATCCTTATCCATTATGTTTATGTACATATTGTTATTTTAAGGTAATATAGTAAATCACTTGTCCCCAGGAAATTATGCCAGTTAGAAAAAAAGTAAGCATTTTATTTTAACACTAGGGGAGACCCCTGCGTGCTCCACACGCCAACCCCCAATGTAACCTTCTAAAAACATATGTTATGTTTTGTTTATAATAAAGGTGTAGGATTAATGATAACCTCAAAACTAAGATGGTAAATAATGTCAAATGTTCAAATTAAATTATTTCTTATATTCTATAACAGCAGTTATAATAATGGTTAAAAGAACCAGCAAAGCTCAGGTCTACACTTAAAAACCCTAACCTAAAAGCTAGAAATACATCAATAATTGCTTCAAATTTTGAAATCAGCTGTTTATGGAAATATTGGAGCTAACAGCTATATTATCTGTTATTAATTGGTTGCTATGGTAATAAATGTAAATACATGTGTTGATTTATCATTCTGGGCCTAACCTAAGAATTTTTTCCGACTAAATTTACAAATATTGGAATAAAAAAAGATTTTTATCGAAATGAATTATAGCCTATGTTACTCAGGGATAGTGTAGCTTTTTATTAGTAAAACTGTTTTTTCAATCGGTTCAGTAGTGCCAGAGATTACCCCCTACATACAAACAAACAAACAAACACACAAACAAACAAACAAACAAACTTTACCTCTTTATAATATGAGTATAGATAGATAGATAGAATTTTATTCAAATCTAATGGAAATGAGCTTTCTGACAAAACAAAACCCACCAAAATTAGTTTACTATAACTTTAGAAATAAACATCTTTAGGACAAACAAATTTTGCCTTTGTTTGGTATAAGTATAGATAAAAATTCAGTATACACAATATTAGTAATCTTGCTTATTAAGTCAACACAGATTACCTTTTGGGTTCCTTCGATGTATAGTACTAGGCTTTAAGTTGTGTTTAGATAACAATGTTTCGCAATCTGAATCCTAAAATAAAAGACAAAAAGTTTAGTAAAAGTTAAAAATAAAATTCTGACTAGTACTTACTTTCATTGTGCAAAAAAGGAATGCCATATACAGTATTTATATTACTTTGACTATTGCATAGGTTGTTGTGTTACCTTAGTATTTCAAATTAAATTATTTAACCCTTCAACGCGGGGCTTTTATAGCTAGACCAAACCCTTGTGCGGTACTTTTTTTGCAAGTCAGGCAATAATTTTGCAATACTTTCATTACTTTCGTTCTATAAATCCTAGCAACATTATTTTTTACTAAATTGTTAAGAAATAAACACAAAACTAAATTTTTCCAATAATATTTTTTTTTATAATACCTGTCAAAGTTTGAGTTTTGTATGTTACTTTAAGGGATAAAAAACAAAACTGAAGTTCTAACAAGTATTACGAAAAAAAGCATTGGGGTGGTAATACATTACTGTTTGTTTATTGTAGTGTACTTATTTCTGGGCAATTTAATAAAAGAATCATGTTCGTAGGACAAATAGAACCAATTGAAATTTTAGCAATAAATTGCAAAAATAGGGCACGGTACTTTTTTTGCTACAAATTGCAATAATTTTATTTACTCTGGCTCTATATATCCTAGCAACATAATTCTTTTACTAAACTTTTGAGAATGAAGTACACTACAGTAAACACATCAAAATATAATATTCAAATACATTTTTTTTTTACTTACATGTCAGAATCTAAGTATCATGTGAAAGTAAAATACGAAACTCAAATTCAGTAAAGTATGAAAAAACAAAAAAATTAATTGGATAATTATATGTTAGTGTGTTTATTATAGTGTACTTATTTCTTAACCTTTTGATAAAAAAATTAACTTGATAGCTTGTATACAACCAGAGTAATAAAAACTTTAGGAATAGTTTGCATAAATAGGGCGCGATAGTTTTGTTTTAGTCAAAAAGTTACACAAGCGTGAACTAAAAATGGATGCCGAGTACTTGGCAGTCAGGCGAGTTGAAATAATTGAAGACATTAACTGTTTTCTAGTCAGACATTTTGTTGTGGTAAAACAAGCACTACAGGGGTTCACGCCATATTTTTGCAACAAATTGCTAAATTTTTTATTACTTTGGTTGTGTATGACCTATCAACATAATTTTACTTACATGTCAGAAGACGAGTTTTGTGTGGTAATCCTTGAAGCAATTTTTACACAAACAACACTTTCACCAATCGAAAAACTACAATTCGTTACTAATACTACATTCTAAAACTATCTAATAATAATAAAACAATGTAAAACAGTGTATTACGCAATAAAACTACTAAATTTAGCCAAGTTCAAAAACCTCAAAGTTTGTAACAAACATCTCCCTCTCTCTCTCGCACACATTATTGATCGATAAACACCTGTAAAACATCGGCTAACTAATGGTCAACATGTTGGACATTGTCCCAATTCCAAGTAGTTTGAAAAAGCGCCACCAGATAAAACCACATGGCGGACGTTTTTTGCCGCTTCAGTGACTACGTCAAACCACGTTGAAGGGTTAATTTAATCAAATGCATCATCATAAATTTACTATTTGATTAACATTGTATACTATGAAACAAAACAGAATTTATAGAATTTTAATACTAATTATTTTTATAAATTATAACCAAGCGAGTTTGAATTTCAAATTCATTTGCTATTCAAAGACTTAATGAAATATCCAACAAACTTGTAATAATAAACCATGAACTTACAAAACTAATTGAAGATTCTGGTCCAGCTTCAGTTGCTGGGATTTCTTTCAAACACAACATGAGTAGTTTAACCTGTAACATTTAATTAAACATGACAATATTTATAACCTGTCCATACATCTACGTGTACAAAACATAACATCACTCGAAGCCTGTTCTTAATTGGAAATCCAAATACATCATATCCATCCTTGTCTGATAAAACTAAAATCCCTGGTTACCAACATTGGTCTGCATGGGGTATTAAAATCTTAATTTTCACATTTGCTCTAAATTTTTAACAACAATATGTGACATAGTTGGTATACGATTTAAATAATAACATGAATTACTAAACTTCCTTAACTTTTTGATAGTGGCACTGTTAAGAATAATTCGGAAATGGTTAGGTTAATTGTAGGTCAGATATAATGTAATAGTGATTAAGTAGTATTTAATGTAAGATTGTTGGTACAAAAAGACAGAACGCTGATATAGGAAGTGTGCTTACGAAATACTGCACAAAATTGTAGAAATGCCTGATGTACCAAAACATGCAATATGTAAGCCGTTTAAACAAGTGGAAGTTTTACTATATAGACACCCCCCCCTCTCCCCGGTCGAACAGATCGCTGCTTATCGACGAGGGTTGAACATTGGCAAACGGGACATCTTTTGGGACACGGAGATAATGGGAGACGCTGATCAAGGTCTACGGGGTTCTCTACCAGCGTATAGACAAGGTGAGCAAAAAGATTCTGGGCAAGTAAAGTTTAGTTACCACTGAACTACCGAGTGCATTAATCATTCATCGAATTCAACCCAACCAACCTTAACGAACATATATCTAGATAAATACCTTATATTAGTAGTCAGAGCAATTCTTGTTATTGTATATCACTACAGCTGTTTCGCCGATCACAGTCGGCTTCGTCAGGTGCAGGACACTTAAATAAAACACATAAACACGACACTGAACATATACGACACTAAAAACATTGTTTTAAAATATTCGGAGGCTAGCTCTTCGTTAAATTTTACACTAAAAATGTCCGGGTGTGGCCACATCATTATTCGTTCGTTTCCGGACGGATACTGAAAATAAGACTGATGATAGTTAACTGCCGTGGAAGTCCATTTGTTTATTCAGAGATAAGATTATATCGTAGATCGGGTTGGCTACGAAGTTCAATTTCTCATTGAGAAGTATGTTGGGATGTTTCTTTTGGGTGATGTATATATTATATTCCTCCAATACGTCGAGACGGTGTCCCTTCCTCTCATTATGAATGATGTCAAGATTGGTATTGATATTAGTGTAATTATGATTGGTGTTTATCAAATGTTCGGCAAAATTGGAAGTATACGAACATGAACGAACAGTCTTATTCATGTTTTGAACCCGGACAAAGGACCGAAATTTCCAAATCAATCACCAAATTAGGGATACTTAGCTATTTCAATGTTTTTGAAATTACATCTATGCCTACACAGATGGTGATTGCTAAGCACTAATACAGTAAGACCTCGATAATCCGGCACTCTATAATCCGGCAGACTCGATAGTTCGGCATCAATCATCTTGAAAATTTGCACTCATTAAAAATAACAGTTTTTGTAATTATTGAATGATTTAAGCCCGGTCTACACTGTCTTAGTAATACACCCAACTAGTGATACACGAAATGCTTTGTAATACATGTGAGTTTCAGGGATTTAATAACGTAAAAAGGGGTGTAACGTAAAGAGAGGAACAAAGTAAATTTTGGATGAATTAGCCTAGGTAAAAGACCACATTTTTGTAGAAAATTAATAAACATAGAAATCCAAAGGGGAATGCAGACAAACTTATTTTTATAATAATTAACGCATAAAAAAGTAATTTAAAAAGTAAATTTTATAATTTAAACAGAAAAATAATGCAGATATGTTTATTAAAATAAAGGGACTACGTCATCGGAAAATAGCCTCAAACGACGGGTGCAACTTATCATCAAACAGACTATAGCCTCGGAACAGGTAGGAAAGGAAACAAAGTGAAATAAAAGCACAATCATGATTGGTAGAAACAGATCGCGTGATATGACGTCATCCTGCGCAAAAGGTAGCTGGCTGAAGCCATGCTTCTTGCTCACTATCTTCTGAGATGTCTTAGTGAACAAGATGTGTTGGCGAGGTGCTGGTGAAATGTCTTAAAAAGTACAATTTTGCGGTATTTCCAAGCGAAATGCAAATAAATTATGTTTAAACAGTAATAGAGACAGTGTTGTAACAGAAAAGTGTTAGATGGCAAAAATCGTACGATTTAAAACGAAATAATTGACTTTATAAATTTTTGGAAAGTGCGTGCCGGCAGTTAACTAAATCATGGCCGACAGGCGGGAGTCACTTGCACCTGAACAAGTGTTTCCGAGATAAACTATGCTTAAATAACTAAATGAAGTAACTTCAGTGAGGCTAGACTTTTAACGAACAATAAACTTTAAAGGGGAAATTTTAAATAATAAATAAAATCAATGTAAAATCATTTTCGATGTGTAGTAAGTTTTTTTTTAAAGTGCACTATAAAACAAAGAACGTACGTAAGTAAAAAATTACAATAATATTAAGTCTGCATTCAAAGGTTTTAATTATTTTAAATTGTTGTATGTTAAAATTTAGTAATATCAGGAGTGAATGTTTTGAGTGATTGTTTTGCAAAGGTTAAGCTATGGTTTGCCAATTTTCATTTAATTTTGTTTCTTGTGTTTGAAAATTGAAATGGAGCATTAAAAAACTAATGCCAACTATTATGTTTCGTTGATTTGAGTCTTTTCCCTTCCTGGTAAAGTACTTCATGGTAAGAATGAACCTTGTTAACAAATTAGAGTCAGTGTAGCTTTAAGATGAATCAAAATGGCGTCAGTTGTTAGCCGCAGTTGTGGGTTCCGGGAGAGGAGATCTGTGTGCAGAATACAGATCTCGTCTTTCCGGAATCAGCAGCCCAGTAGTTGGCAACTGTACGCACAGATGTTCAAACGAACCTGCGTAACAAAGATTTGGTCGTCAGTTGTGACAACCACAGATCTAACGACAACATAACCTATTTTCAATTTTGGGGTTATGTTTGATTGTTTTTGTTATGGTTAAGGGAATAAAGATGCATTGAATAAATAAAGTAATTAATTAAATAATAAGTTATACAAATTGAAGATATGATAATACAAGTAATTGTTACACAGCAAAAGGTTATTTTTTTTTATAAATTGAACTTAGAAAAAACTTGTCAAAATTTGATTTATTTTATTTTTATTAATAAATTTGTTTGTAAACGGCTGGCAAAGCGACAGAACATTACAGTGTAATGTTTAAGTCGATTGTCTCGATTGTTCAAACATCTCGAGCATCAAACAATCGCGCATCACTACGCCGCAACTTGTCTGCTCCGCTGTTCACTACTACGCCCATACTCCCCCTTACCGAACGCTGTTCCTGTTTATATTAATGTTTCGGCAAAAAAGACATTGAAACATCATAAAACACATAATTACTCCGCTTCATATACCCCGCACGGGGGGTGCAGACTAGCTGCACCTACTAAGAGGGTTTTGGCGTCCCTCGCGGTACCCGAGTCAAACAACGCCCAACACATTCAACACATACAATACATCCATCCAATTACATACACACATACATCAAACAATACATACATTCCTATTCTCACCTTCTTTTAGGATTTTGACTGTGCAGAGCCATTGCGCGTTGGGATTGCTGAACCTGCCAGAGTCTTGACAACCTCTGGTTTGGTAAGGCTGATGTGAGCTTGCTCTGCCGAGACGTATGCGTGGTTTCTGTTCTGGGGCCAGCCACTTCGGTTCTTGGTCAGGAAGTGTTCGCGGTGTTGAAGAAAGTCGGATTCTTCCTCACAGTAGTTTCGGGTTCCAGACTGATGTCCATCCAGACTGACAAAAGAGTGCTCGGGATCCTCACGGAACTGGGGGTTCGGAAGTGATCGCAATGTGATCTGATGGGCACGCCCTTACCGAGTTCGCCCGATTCCGCCTAACACGATGCGCTGGACAAAAACACTCATGGTAAACAAAACCGTCAAAGATTTAGGAACAAAGAGACCTCATTCAGATTCGTCTGATGAGTCTGTAAACAAAGAACTGTTTAAAAAGACAAAGGAGAGGGCTGCTCAACAACCATCTGAGTTGCCAGCTCCCAAATTTTTAGTT
>JAGFPH010003980.1:111892-123470 GCA_018207615.1 Philaenus spumarius | reverse complement strand
TAACTTTGATCCCCCCAAACCCCCCCTAAAATTTCAAATTTGTTCAACCCCTTTCTTAGTGAGCACCTATGGTCCTAGAGGAAGCTACATACCAAATTTCATTTCAATCCGTTCAGTAGGTTTTGAGAAATCGTGATTTAGTAACTTTGACCCCCCCAAAACCTGCCTAAAATTTCGAATTTCCGGAAACTCTTTCTTAATGCGCGTCTAGAGCCTATAAAGAGTATTAGTGCCAAATTTCATGTTTGTAGACATCGTGGTTTTGGAGAAACTGTGATGAGTCAATGAGTCGATGGTATTTGGCTTTTATAAGTATAGATAATAAAAGAAGACAGAAGGAGTCTTGGTTAGCAATGCCATGAGAGTTCAGTTCTACGTGGGCCAATGCTTTGAAAGCAGTGGTTAGCATTTAGTGCAAGAAACAAACCCTGCACTCTTCCACTATTACGTTCAGAGGCCTATCTAAACAATAATGTAGTATTACAAATAGTATGTCAAAGTCTGTGTTCAGTAACACCACTGGCGTGACTGTACCCTACAGAAGTAATAACACCATTAGAATATGCATAGTTTTTGTTGCTTCTGGCTAATTTATAATTATTATTAATACAAAATATTTGTAATATTGAATTAATCGTTAATTTTTTTTGAAAATCAGTAACAACATTTATCAATAGTGAACTTTCAGAAATAAATGTATGTATGTAGTTAAATACTTTTATGGCATTGTAATATTACTTTAACATAACCTGACTTTATAAATTTAAGATAAAATCAAATTGAAACAGTTTAGGACTTTTTTAACACACAAATAAAGCATGTGCAAAATGAACTGGTAAAAAGGGCTATATTTGGTACTTACGTACTATACGGAAGACATTAGTATTAAACGTTGATAGGTTATTGCAACAAAAATGCAAGTATTAAAAAAACCCCCCGAAAGGTACTAACCTATAGTCTTTAGTTACAGCACTCTATTCGGGCCGGCGATCGTTAGTGTGTTGTCGGCAATGGTTTGTAGCACACCAACTACTGATGAGTGCTGTGACTAAAGACTATAGGTTAGTACCTTTCAGGGGTTTTTTTTTAATGCTTGCATTTTTTTGCAATACAAAATAACATACGCAATAGATGTTGCTAATTTATATTAGTTTTATTAAATCTCAAAACGTCTAAAAATAGATCTAATTTAATCTAAAAACTAGTTGCACTGCCCCTGGACGCTTCGAGTCCCTACTCCGCCTCGGCCTTCGGCCTCAGATGGCAGCTTCGCTTCGCTCGCAGTTTTAAAATTCACTAAAGAATCTCGTTGATCTTTGGCTCGTTTGTACATAGGTTTGTAAAATTATGAAACCAGGCTTAAATATTTTAACAGTAATTACAAGATTAATTATAACCTCAAATACATTCTTTAGAAACGTGAGAGGCTTTCATTACGCTTTTAGTCCTAGTTCTACTATTTTCTGTCAACTAAAGTTTTGAAACCAGGCCTAAATATAGTAAACATTATTGCAGGATTAACATAACCTAAATACTACTGTATGTTTCAGAAATGAGCCAGGCCTATATTACAAAATTGACTATTCGAATTTATCCATCTTTGCAGAGTTTACCATTTTTTTTTTTTTTTTGACAAAATAAATTGTTAAATCAGGCCCCATTTATTCTAATTCAAACGTGATAAAACAGTAATTAGCTTGTTTTATAACAGTAATTAAAAACTATTCAATGAACAGCTGATAAAGCAGTATTAATTGGCTTGTTTATAAACAGCTGTTTTGATCACTTTATTTACTATTTCCTTGTTATTTTGTAACCAACATGGCAACCCATAAGACCCTATGTTAAAATTTTTCAACTTTTAACTTAGATTTTCTCAATAAATTGCGTTTTTACACGAAATACAACTATATGGGTGTATTTAAAAATCAAAACTACACCTAAATACAAAATTTCTTTGAATTCTTTAGAGCCGTTTTCGAGATCCGCGACAGATACAAAGATAGATACAAGAATTGCTCATTTAAAGTAATAGGATAGTATGTAATAAAAACTTCTACAAATAATGGACTCCTTATAATACGTAAATACAGTATATTGTTACTATTGCTAAACTAAAAAATGTATTTTTTTAAACGAAATTAACGTTGGAATAATACAATGAACTTAAGAGAATGTAATATTAAAAGTAAACTTTTGATACGGTACACAAAAAACAAATAACATTTAGAAATGTATTCGCATTTAAAAACGTCCCTTTTCACGTTCCACAGTAGCCGAAAAACCTGAAGTTATTTGTATATCTCTTTTTTTGTATCATTTTGAATTCGAGCAAAACAAAATTCCATGGTAATTACAAAGGTTTTAGAAGTAAATAAATTATTTTTTATGTTAAATTTTAATAGATGTGTTCTGTTTCTAAAAGTTTATAATAGTTTATCCTGTTTAACTGAAACACATTTAGTTTAACCAATTTGTATGAAACTTATAGTTATTTGTAAAATACCTAGTGTAAACGCCATTATAATGGTAATTTTCTCTAAATGGGACTAAACAGTTTTTATAAAAGTGAAAAAGTTTTATGATATGCCTTTAGCTTCTTGTTAGAGCGAATGCTGGTGTACCTGTTATAGCTAAGTGAAAACAGTAAGTTTAAAACTTAGTGTGTATACAAAAACCTTCAGCTGTTTTTATGTTAAGGTGTATGAAATATTCCTCATTAAAATTTCGTAAAAGGATGTCGGTTAGCAAGAGGGTGCTGACTAAAATAAAAAGAATCAATAATTCAAATGTGTGTAAAGTCAGTGGTAGTCAAATTCTATACCTTCACGGTAACCATAAGCCTAATAATTATGCTACTCGCCTCATCCAGTTATATTTAGTACTGTTCCTTCGTTTAAAATAGTCGTGTGGGTGAGTCTCATTAATTAAAGAAAAGAAAATAAAATTTTAGAAGAAAAATGTATAAGCAAGTGTGAAGTTATTTTATTTCCAACTAGGGGTTCTGCCCCTGGACGCTTCGCGTCCCAACCCCGCCTCGGCATTCGGCCTCAGATATCTGATTCGCTTCGCTCGCAGTTGAAAAATTCGCTAAAGAATCTCGTTTATCTTTGTCTCGTTTGTTTATAGGCGACCGAGCATAAATCAGCTGTTTTATTTGGCAGCTGACTCAAACTCATTTAACATTATCTCCATAACATTAACATGGGAAATTTGAAGGATTGTGTGCCAGAGCTCTTTCTCGGGTGATTAGCGGCTAAACGGATGATTGGATCTTGAATCTGATGGAAAATCTCTCTTTTGAAATTTAATTTTCTACAACTTTTGTATTTACAATGTTTTGCTATCTCTTACCACTTTCTTACTAAACGCTCTCAAATTGGAAAAATGAAAAAATTTAAAACATAAAAAAAATCTTTCCCACCCAAAAGGTGCTCCCAAAATAAATTGAACATGAATTGAACATTTTTAAATTTTGGGAGCACCTTTTGGGCGGGAAAGATTTGTTCAATTTTTTCATTTTTTTAATTTGAGCGCGTTTTGTAAGAAAACGGTAAGAGATAACAAAAAATGTTAAATCCAAAAGTTGTAGAAAATTTAATTTCAAACAAGGAATTTTCCGTCAGATTCAAGATCCAATCATCCATTTAGCCACTATTCATCCGAGAAGGGAGGTTCCGTCCAACGTCTTTAAAGCTAGACGGGTTCACTAATGCACTGACATAAACTATGAGGCACTTCCCATAATCGTACCCCCCTCGACCTCATACTTGAATTAAAGCTCTCAACGAGAAACCTTTGGAAAAATTTCCAGAACATTTTTTAAATTTTGGAAGCACCTTTTGGGTAGGAAAGATTTTTTAAATTTTTTAAATTGTGTCATTTTTCCACTTTGAGCGCGTTTAGTAAGAAAGTGGTAAGAGATAGCAAACAATTTTTAAATACAAAAGTTGTATAACATTGAATTTCAAACTAACGATGTTCCATCAGATTTAAGATCAAATCATCCGTTTAGCCGCTATTCACCCGAGAATGAGCTCCGGCACACAATCCTTCAAATTTCCCATGTTAATCTTATGGAGATAATGTTTAATGAGTTTGAGTCAGCTGCCAAATAAAACAGCTGATTTATGCCTATGTACAAACGAGCCAAAGATAAACGAGATTCTTTAGCGAATTTTCCAACTGCGAGCGAAGCGAAGCAGCTATCTGAGGCCGAAGGCCGAGGCGGGGCTAGGACGCGAAGCGTTCAGGGGCAGAGCCCCTAGTTTTGTATGAACATGAGAATATTCAGCTTTTGTGGAAAAAGAGCTTATAGGCCCAGATTTTATATAATTTTCTATTTTAATTCTAAATCAATTACCAAAGAAAAAAAATAGTTGAAAATGTGAAGTTTTCAAAACACTATGTGAATACAATTGGGGTTCAATGTATTAAGCACACTAAAAAAGTATATTACAAAAAGAAGTATATTGAGTTAATAAACGTATTAGTTGTGAGATTTTGTGTTCTAAGTTTATTCTATCAAGTATAACTTCTCACAAGTCAAGCTCAACATTTATTTATAAAAAAAAAATGTTAAGGAATAACTAATTTACAAATTAATGATTTGATACGATCATTTTATACATATTGCACCGAACCCTTAAGGTTAAACAATTTATTTTAGACAATTCGTTAAAATAAGTAGAACTCTTTTGCAGATATTTTCTTCAACGCACTATTTTCATATAATTATGATAAGTTAATTCATTTAACAACAGGTGTATCCTACCACATCTCCCTGTTAATAAAACTTTATTATTCATGACACGAGCTAACCGTTTTACTACGCACAACGCAAAAGTTTCAACACAATCAGGAAAACGGTTTTGACTTAATCCGTTACACAAATTATTTCGAATTTATAACAAAGTATCAAGAATAAAAAGCTCAGTGTTCCGGAAATAAATGACATTTACCGCTAAATATCATATAAGAAATTTGTACTTACAGTACACCGTCTCGTGGTCCAAATATCACCTTATGAAGGCTACCGCGGTTTCAAAAACACTAAGTCTTCATCTTCAGGCCGTACAAAAATATTCACTCAATGGAGGTCGTCAAAAAGTATAAAACCATTTTTAAAAAACACAACACAACACACAAACGTAATTAATACATACCGGTACATTTTATTTTTGGCCAAAATATCGCGTGCGATACACATAACGTTCAAATCTAGACTGCAAGAATAGGTAGGCCTATGTTTGTCATTGAGAGTCCCCACCCTCTCTGTTATCTGTCGTCGCGGTGTAACATGATGTTGGTTTATAAATGTTGTCTGTCCTTAATGCGACGTCGTAAATTAAATTGGATTTAAAAGATAGTTTGTCATTAAGGACATTGACAGGATCCATTTTTACACCTTTATAAATCTCGAATTCTTCCACGGAATCCATGTACCTACTTTTATTACAAAAGTGTAATATTTCCAAGTTATTATGGATATCAGTGTATTTGTGGTTCATATCAATAAGATGTTCACCGAAAGCAGAATTTGTGGATAGGGTCCTTTTAGGCAAGTGTTCCTTAAATCTTTTGTTGAAAGAGCGGGCAGTCTGTCCTATATAAAAATTTGGGCATTCGCTACAAGTAATTTTATAAATGCCAGTCTTGTCATGCTTGTCACTTACGTTTTTTATTGGTTTATTTAATAAAGATGATAGTTTATTTGAAGTATTAAAAGCAACGGTAATATTTTCTTTCGACAATTCATATTTTAAAGTATGGCTTAACGCTGAGCCGTATTCCGTGGAAACGTAAATTTGTTTTTTCTTTATAGTAGGTATCTTATTTTTATTTTTATGTCTCCTGATGAGCTTGTCAATGATTGAGCTGTTGTATCCATTGGAAACGGCAATGTACTTAATAGTATTCACTTCCTGCTCGTACTTTACCTTGTCCAGAGGCACTGAGACCAACCTGTGAACGAAACTATTGTAAGCTGCCATTTTTACATTATGTGGGTGATGAGAAGACGCGTGTATCGTCTGGTTTGTTGTGGTAGGTTTTCTATAAATGTTGAAATTAAAATTATTATTTACTTTTGAAATAGAAAGGTCTAAAAAGTTTAAATGTACCGCAGATAAATTACGGTATAAACTCTTTCGTCTACATTTACGGACCTAATAATAAAGTCTGATCTTACAATGGAAAGCTGTTTACGTAGACCATCAAACGGCCGATTACGTTCAAATTTGGTAAACATGTTGGTTGTGTACGTCGCTCGGACGAGTTCGTTAACCAAAAAAATCCAACATTCAGAAGCACGTTTTTTGACCGAAAGTAACTATTTTTTTGAGATTTTTCAAACGAGAATGAACTAGTTTTTGAGTTTTTTCTACAAATATAAATGTAAGATGTTATTCTGAACTTTTTGTTTATTTACGCGATTTTATAGCTCGCTTGGTTGCCCCAAAATCGATCAAAACGTAAAATACCGTAGGAGTACCCGGTTCAAAGCCATGCGGTGGATTGTACCATGGGGTTGGCGTGAGAAGCACGCAATGCTTTGTGTATTGAAGATACTCCCAATATGCGGAATAGCGTGCGAACCATTTTGTAGCTATTCAGCACCGTCGTGAATTGACCTAATTCCAAAATTGTTGGTTGAAACCCTAAAACATAGGCCTATAAACTTAATTTTGGAAATTTGCTCAACTCACGTCAGCGGTTCGGCTGCGTGGTCGAATTATTAATTAATTTTTAAATAAACCAATAGAAGTGGAATGTGTGTAAATATAATGTTCGGTTTATAGGTTTTGACATTTTGAACGGTTTAAATCATTAATACAGTAAAAATAAATTCGTCTTACTACTAAATTATGTTTTTTTTTGGAGAAAAGGGGGTGATGTACCGCAATGGTACAATTTTAGTTAAGCTCAAATCTTTTTCAAAATTATTCACACCTTCTTTTTTCAAACTTTACATCATTAATTTTGATATCTTTGTCTTTACTAATATCAGGTTTCTTTTTGAGGAAATAAGTAATAGTTTAGACTTGTATTCATATCAGTCATTGTTCATTTTAAATTGCATATTTATTGTGGAATAATTTTTTTGCTATGTCTTCAGTGAAAATAAAATAAGTGTAAATGTCGTCTGAATCAGTTGGCACAATTCATCGAGGGATGAGGTACCTAAGAAGGTTAACGTAGAAATCGGCCGGGTAAGAAATGAAGAGGATTCAGTTTATCCTTTGTAAAGGATTCTACAGGTAGAATTTTAAACGCTAGTCTCCCTGGTTTCTGCATGTTAAGGACACGGTACTTTAATAATTCATGGTTGGTAGAGTCAATGGGGAATCGCCAGCAGGAAGAATGACAGCCTCGAGGGAAGTGGAAGCTAGCAGAAGCGAGCCGAGTCATTTCCGCAGATAACTATAAAATTTGATCCTGCAAAATCACCTAAAAAGTGGAAAATACAAAGAATGTCCCTATAGACATTTTGATAGAAATTTTAAGTACTATTTAGGATATAAATTAGGAATTTATAAGCCGACCAATCATAAATTCACTTTTGAGAAGTAAAATATCCAGCTTCGTTGGTTTGTCTAAAGGAGTAAGCTTTCTGATTGTACTATCTGATAAAAGTGCTAACTGATTTTTCTAAAGCTTCGCTTTAAGATATTAAAAACTAGCAACAAGCTTCCTCTCACAACAAAGAGGATAAACAAACAGTTGTGTTGGTAGACGTGACTCTCAGATTTGAATAAAAATAAATAACCTCAAAAATTGTGTTAATACTAAATTAACTTCATCAACTAAATAATAATGTTAAAAGACATTGTTTAAATCGTATTACTGATGTTGGCTAAATTAAACAATGTTCATACCTTGTGATGATTAGTTATTCCAGAACTTAAAGTAACTCTGCCTACCAGATTATTTGGGTTTAATCCCTTGCGACAAAAACTTCGGATTACTTTTAGGGGTAAACTTTTACTTGTTAAGCCCAAAACTTTTCCACTTTCATGCAAATTTAAAGTTTAATAAATACCGATTCTACATGTATTCCGTATATTATAGAATTTATAATTGAAGATCTGCACGGTAAAATCCTTTATTTTTGAGATATTAATATTAATGAAAATATAATCTGTATTATTTTTACCTTACTTTAGAATAACTTTAACCGTTTTGATTGAAATATTAGGTATTTAATATTATTATAATATTTAACCTTACATGTTTAACCTTATATTTATATCCTACATGTTCACATATACAATTTATGAGTGTATCTGTATTATGTATGATTCTAACTTATATATATGTTATTTTTTTATATCTTTTTATATATATTCATGTCATTTTTCCCCTTTAGTCACTAAAACCATTACAATAATTAAGTTACTGTTCTCCCATTGGTAGTTACATGTTTAGACGACCCCCCCCCCCCCTCTACTAAGACTCTGCCTATATATAGTTAAGAACCATGTTACCAAATTAGTTATAACTTTGTAACCATCACTGATGATGATGACCTGGTCATCGAAACGCGTTTGAAGTATTAAACGTTTTTTTATGAGAAACTGTGTTCTGTATTTTATTTATATAGTGTTATTTCTCATAAGTCCAGTTCAAGTTAAAATTTTGTTAATCATATGTATATATATTTCATCTACAATATTTCAAATTACATGTTTACGAATAATTTATGTACGTTTGAAGTTTTAAATAATTGTTTAATTTTGATTGTATATCTTGGCATAAAACAACAAACGGCAAATTAAGATACAAAATCTTTCAACACGCACACGAAAAACGGCTTTATTCGTATTCTGCGTTTGGTACCGGGTAAATTGATAAAACTAATTTCTCATTACATCCAAACAAAGTCTGCAACACAAATAATTCGACCACGCAGCTGAACCGCTGGCGTGAGTTGAATTAATTTTCAAAATTGAGTTTATATGCCTATGTTTTAGGGTTTCAACCAAGAATTTGGGAAATAGGTCTATTCACGACGGTGCTGAATAGCTGGAAAATGGTTCGCACGCCATTCCACATATTGGAAGTATCTTCAATACAAAATGCATTGCGTGCTTGCACACCATTCCGCTTATTGGGATTATCTTCAATACACAATGCATTGCTTGCTTCGCACGCCATTCCGAATATATTCGCACGCCAACCCAAATGTTGGTATTATCTTCGTTACACAATGCATTGCGTGCTTCGCACGCCAACCCCACGGTACAATCCACCGCATTGGATTTGAACCGGGTACTTCTATGGCATTTTACGTTTTGATCGATTTTGGGGGAACCAAGCGAGCTATAAGGTCGCGTAAAAAACAAAATGTGCAGACATTTATATTTGTAGAAAAAACTCAAAAACAAATTAATTCTCGTAGGAAAGATCTCAAAAAATAGTTGCTTGTGGTCAAAAAACGTGCTTCCGATTGTTGGACTTGTTTTGGCTATCAAACTCATCCGAGCAACGTAGACAACCAACATGTGTACCAAATTTGAACCAAATCAGACTTAAAATGCGGCCGCTAGAGTACGAACACATATATACTTATATATATGATTTTTAATGACTCCCCAAAACTTGTTCTGGTTACCATGATTGGTGCTCATTTGCTACTCCCGACCTTGGGTCATAAGGGCCACTGCAGTAGCTTATTTTTCCTATAGAAATTCGCTAATAATGTTTACTAGTAACAATAGACATCTACGCTTTAGAACGCAAAGAGGAAATACTGAAAATACTGCCAATATTCGTCATTGGTTTCTTTCTTTGTTTAGTTTCATATTATTTGTACCAAATAAGAAATCTAATTTTCTAAAAAGTATGTTTAATTAATTTACGGTTGCATATGTTTTACAAATCACAACGCACAAGAGAGCATTATAAATAGCACAATATGTGGTCAACCAATGGGCGCATCGTGCTTGCTGACCACTGCAATACGCTCAGTGTGGTCAGCCGAACGTTATCCTTAGAGTATACATTTAAATCATCGCTTTACTAATTTCGTCAATTTGTTTCCAATTATAATCGTATGCATTTTATACGATACGCATGCAATCTGAAAAATATTGAATAATTGCCAAGAAAAATACTGTCCAGACAATACAATAATTCATCAAATACAAAACCAAACAACAACAATGGTGTCGCAATTTTGACAAATCTGCAAACATCTACTGAATTAAATATAATGCCCTCATTGATAAGTCATAGATAAGTATTGGCTTTAATTTTGGGGGGCGAGGTTAGGACTATTTACTCCTCTCTTCTACTTAATCCCAATACAAATTTACAAACATTTACAAAATATAATTCTTAAATAATAAATTGTTCTTTAACAGACAAAAAATAAAAATAAATGTAGATTACAGTATACAATTTATAAAAACATTAACAATGATTGATAATTACAGGACTTATTATAATCACAATTAAACATTCATACAACTCAACAATAAACACTTCTATGTACGCCTCAAAACTGGGATGCATCATAAACTTTGTACAACAAATATGACATCAACACGGGACAAGGTCGTCAGCAGACTTAATGGCATCCGGTACTGAATTCCACAGACGGCCAGCGGACACAGTAAATGGTTTTTATACTTCATAGTCCGGTGCAAAGGTATGGCAAGAGTAGTGCCACCTCTTGTAGTGCTCCTTGCAACACATAAAAGAAAGGCAAATATGGACAAAACAGCGAGTGGTACCATCAGAATACAAAACAAAAGTAGAAAATTAATTCAATCCAAGCAAGTGATTGATGCTTTCTTCTTACGGTAAAATTCTTAATCGTTAACAAACACACACACGACTACGAAATTTACTGACCTTTTAGACATACTCTATATAAAATGCATTATATAGTTTTACAAAGCAACAAATTTAATTCCACCAACAATATCTTTGCAATATGAAAGTCAACGAACATGAATTAATCATTGCATTATTTATATCTATATAAATAAAAATGTAAATGTTCGTATGTTCGAAATCTTAAATCTTCGAAAGTTCTTCACAGATTGCTTTGAACTTTTTACAAAACGTCGCATTAGAATACAGCGTGTTTTATATATTTTTTCAAACAATGCGCAATATGTTGACATAAAAATAACACAAACTATACTAAATATTTTAAAGATATAGGAGCGCCATATACTAAACAATAATTAAATATTATGTTTTGCGTTTTTCTAGTAATTAGCTGTCTGCTCTAATATTTCCATTAACAGCCGAATTTAAACTTTAAAACAGTTATTTGTATTTATAACTGTAGTTAGGTTTTTAAATGGATGTAAAACAGCACAAACTATACCAAATATTTTACTTCGACGGATCACCATTACAAATAATAATTCAATTTGTTTAGTGTTTCCATTAACAGCTGATTTCCAACTTTGAAACAATTATTTATATTTGTAACCCTTCAGTAAGATTTTTTTTGGGTATATACCTGAGCCTTGCTGGTTCTTTTAACCTTTATTAAAACTGTTGTTGTAAAATATACGAAATAATTTGGTTTGGACGTTAAAAATTATTGACCATATTCTTA